>PVJX010024665.1:0-27835 GCA_004027295.1 Dolichotis patagonum
CTCAAGCTCATCTAAATCTTCTTTTTTCTTTTAGGTGAAGAGATTGGTCCTCAAGTCATAGTATGTAAGATAATGAAAGGTGTAATGTGTGTTTATATCAAAACCACACTGCTTTTAATGAAAAAAATACTAAGATCCACACATTTGTACTTCTGAACAATTTGGAGTAATATATAATTTTAAGCTGTTTACAAATAACATGTAATGCTTCAAATATTACATAAGGTTGATAATACATTTCTAGCAGAAATAAATATATTGCACTTAAAAAGAACTTCATTAGATGTTACTTCATAGTATTAGGCTTATAACTTTTTTTTTCCATAAAACATTTCCCATGCCGAGCCCCCCACCCCCAACACACATACTGCATTATGGTGACTGTTCTCACACAATCCATTAAGCAAATGAAGACACAGCAAACAAAAAAAACTGTGACAGTCTACTAAAGAAGCTACATCCAATTTCATTCTTCTGGAAATAAAAGAACTCTTTTATGTTTCTGAAAATTAAAAAAAAACTAACCACCATATGTGAATGTATCAGAAATAAAATATAACACATTGTACTTTTGTCCAGGTGTATCATTTTACAAAAATGTTTTTATTTTCTTATTCCCAGGGTATTGTATTTATAAAAGGGTGGGGATTAAAATTATTTGAAGGAAAGACAGAGGAAAAAAGACTGGAAAATTCTTGTGGATTATGTGCCTACCAAATATTCATAAATGACTCTTTCTATATTTAAGCATGCTGAAGAAAGATAAGTGTTGGGACATTTTATAGCTGGCATGGACTAGTAAGTAGTGAAGAAAGAGTTTTATGATTTTTCTAAAGTTTTAAGAGTTTTTAGCCTTTCCTTTGCTGGCTTACAAAAAACTCCTTTCATTTTAAAGCAATATAAAAATTCATATAAAATCTACCTTCCTCAGGTGCAGCTCTCTAGAGGAGCAAGTTGAAAATCTCTCTAGTGCTTTGTCTAGATTTGGGGCATAGTATTATTTTATTTTAATAACTATCAATCCCCTGCCCATTTAACAATGGAAATCATTTTCCTTAGTCAATGGAAGATTAAATAAAAATAGTTTTCCTGCAATATGTTACCCTGTACATTATAGAACTGATTATTTGGAACTTTGGTTATTGAGTCACTGCTAAGCTCATCTGCGTATTTTTATTTTGCAGTGCTGGACACTGAACCCAGGACGTTTTCACTGAGTGAATCCCCAGACCTTTTCATATTTTGAGAAAGAGTGTCTAAGTTGCCCAGTTGCCTAGGCTGAGCTCAAACAGAGTGCAGAGACTATAGTCATGCACCACCATACCTGGCTACATCTGTGATTTTAATGGGAGGATAGTCATTCCATGTACTTTGAAGGTGATTTTCCTCAATATAATTCAGATTTATATAGGCAAGTCAGCCTAAAAAGCTCATCTGTGATACAGAGATGAGGTAAATATTGTAGCAGCTCTCCCAGAGATCCATAAGCAGAGTGCTAGGCCTCTAAGTCTTGGTTGTTTTTAGTTTTGTTTGGGGTAGAGGTTGGAGAGACAAAATGATAGAGATGGGGATCAAGGTGGGGGGGACACAGATACTGAAATACGTAGCTCCTGCAAAGGTCTTCGGCTAGATGAAGAATCATTATCAGGAGGCTTAACACCATGTACTCTGTGCCCACGTAGTAGGACTGATGGGCCTTACAGATATTATACTCTCGCTATAAACTCAAATAAGCCAGTGACACAGCACAAATAATCTAGTCTGCATTTGCCTAATCTTTTGTGGTATTTTAGATGCAAGGTAAGTGTATTTACCTATGTAACACTAAGGGTTGCCAGAGGAGGGGAGAAGATTTACTAAATAATTAAAAAGAATCACTTGGAATTATTGATAAATGTTGAAAAATGAATGGCAAACGCAGGACATACTTGGTTTTGAACTAATTCCTTAAAGTTCAGGAAGGTGGGTCTGGCAGGTCCCCCTGTCTGTGGCAGCACCCATGTCGGCAGTAATTTTTGATACTGTCATAACCTTAGAGGGAAAATCCTGAGTTTATTCCAAACAACTCATGGTTATTATTAGTCAATCAAATTTCCTATTAACTGTCGGATTCTAGCAGTCAATTTTGGGATGGCAGACTTCGGAATTTCACACACTAACCTCCCTACCAAGGAGTTAATTAGAACCAAGAGCCACCATAGTATAGAAGGGCCAGTGGGTGCATCGCCCATCTTTGTGGCGACAGAGATCATGGGTCAGCCCAGCTCCATTTCCCTTGTGCTTCTTTTTTTCTGGTTCAGGTCATGTCTACACTGAAAGACCTTAATTCAGAATTTTAGTTCTGATTTTCCCAGGAGTATGCTTCACTTTTCTGTAAGTGGTCTAATTATCGTAGTTGCTATTTGCTTAACAAACACAACAAAGTGATATGGTCAGGAAATACTGGTACAAAAAATTTGTAAATATAGATTGAGAGAGCTGTCAAAATAGAATTAAAATAATCCTTTCTTTCTCTTTGAAAAGAAAGTCCACAGATTCACTTTAGTAGAGTTTAGGAGATGAGGAATTTATCAGGGTATTGGATGACATAGTGTAAAATAGCATTTTCAGTTATTTCTGCTTTAAGCAGCAGTGCTGAATTCAAAGGAGCAGTGGCAACAAGCCAACTATTAAATATCAAGCCCCCTATCTCTGTGGGTATGTATTTTAAAATATTGATCATAACTGCCTTTTTAAAGAAATACACATCTATACGTTGAAAACAAACTACCCATGGATAATATGTAACATGCAAGAAGCCACAAACGAACCTACAGTTTTTGGCACAGGAGGACTTTAAAATACTTGTCTAACATATCCATGGTTCTTTGTAAGTAAACTTTGGGATTCGTGGAGGATGGTGCGTCCAAAAATCCAAAAACAGCACCACGTAATCAGGGTGTGCCATGATGTGTGTGTCACAGGGTGAAGTCCAATAAAGGCAGCTGATACGGAAAAGGCTAACATTAACACAACCAAATAAAATCCCACGGGAGTCTGATGTGATTAGTATATTGCATTTACCTAAAAAATACTTCTACTGTCAGTAGCAATATTTCCCATCTCTTTTAACAGAGTCAATACTTTTGTGTAAGAAAGGAATAGAATGGAAATGGCATACAAAAAATTAAATTAGAGTTTTGAGGAAATTTGCTAAGAACACAGCTTACATTCTGTGGGTGGGATGTATTATGTCCAAAGTTGAAAGATTATTAACTTCATTAAGTCCCTTTATTAGGGAAATAAACTGTTGCAGATGACCAAATGTGTTTACCCTGATTGTAAATGCTAAGATATACATGTTTCAAAAAAATAACATATGGGTTATATAGAACCTTATAGAACTAAACTATAATTAACTATTATTATACACATTAAAGAAGGCTTAAGAAGATATCACTAGTTAAAAATAAAGTGGACAAAGCTTTAATTTACTTGTAAGAACTGCCAACATGTCAGCCAGGCAGTCACGGAATTAACATGCAATTTTCATAGTAGGGACTTAGAAAAATGGCAACACAGTAAGAAAACAGAATGAATTAGCTACACAGCCAATGGCTGCTCATGAGCACACATTAAATTGTGGCTATCCAGGCATCGAAATGGTCATTCTCAAATCCCTTGGTCAGTGGCAGCGGCAACAAAGCAGATGTATCAAAAATGAAGATTTGGCCCAATTCACTCTTACAGTAATAAAGTCACCCAAAGCTGAAGGGGACCTGGAGGGGCCTTAGGCTTTCATGGCAGAGAAATTCCTTTGGAAAAAGACAGCTATCTTTTTATTGCAGCTGTGAGAGGAAACAAGCCCCACTGCAGTGCCCTCAGTGGATGGGTCAGAAGAATGCAAACCTCAGTTCTGCACGGGAACACAGACAGACAATCCTCGCTTCAGCACTGTATTTGGAAGAGTTTTCCTCTATCACTGGCAAATAGCTGCAAGGCAGAGGGGTAGGATGAAAGAAGACAAGATTGAACACCAGGCTGGTTGACCATAGGTCCGTCAGTATTGCAAGAAGAACTTGGTGAAGGCAACACCACATCTTCATCCACACAACAGGACGCATCAGAATGATTTCACCTCCTTCTCTGGTGAGCTAATGTAAAGGAAATGAAACATGCTTAACTACAGCACTACAAATATTTCTCTATGGGTTCCATTGCCCATAGGTAGAAATGGACTGAAGTTAGTCATACGGTCAGTATTGCCTCTCGGAAGATTCTTTTAACCTGTGGAAAACAGAAAGAAAACCTGTACACATTGATTTTATACAATATGGCATTTTTAGCCATTAAGATTAATGCACTTTAACATTTGTCTGGGTTGTATTATTAAGCTTTCTGGGTAAATTGATATCCTGCAATTTGCAAGACTTAGGTTGGCTAAGAACTTTACAATGATTCTCTCCTGAACCCAAGAACTATCTCCAAATACAGATGAATCCTGGTGCACAGTGCATTCCTACAGCAGTAGATTTTATCATGAGTCTAGCTCTCCTCTTGAATAGGCCCCAAGTTTCCCAGAGGTCACCTGCTTCAGCACTGCACATCCCACCCACCCAACCCTGTCCTATACTCCTATACCCACTTGCACGTTCTGGATCTAGATGCTCCACTTCTGGAAGAGTCATACAAACGGTGTCATCACGGCGGAGGAATGGCGCAGTCCTTGGATGGCAGCATAGGGCCCCTGCTGGAAGTAGTGATGGTACCTTGGCATGTGGAAGGAAGGGAAGGTAGGGCCGCTCCCCTGCATGGAGGTGGCAATGGCAGATGGGGTCAGAGGCATCCCCAGGCGGCTGTAGGGTGGCAGAGAACCCTGTATGGGGTGTGGAATGGGTGTCGCTATGGACGCTGTGCTGGTGCCAAGAGCGGTCAGGGATTGTGGATGCTGAAAGCCAGGAAAACTGGAAGAAGATGATACCCAGGAGCTGAGCGACAAGTTATCAGATGTGGTAAAGGCTGACCCTATAAAGAAGAGCACGCATTAGACTAGAAATGCTATTTCAGTGCACACATCCAACGAAATCCCTTTATTTTCAAAAACATTGTACAGATCTGCAATGGAAAAAGACAAACATGCATGAAGCTTGTCAGAAGGTAAAACTACCTTTCTTAATAGGAAGATAACATTCATATCCTAAATGAAAGGAAGAATTTATTAAATGGAAAAAGATTTAACTCACTCAATGCCTGCATGTTCTCAGAGTAGCCCAAACACTGGCACCTTTCCTAGGGGCACTGACCTGATTCCCTTAAAAGGAACACCACACATTTAAAATTTCTTCTCACCTCTGCAGTGCCTCCATAAAAAAACTTAGATTTTCTTTTTGCCAGTATGTTTGAGATAATATACAGAAAACACTTGAAGATACACGCATAGGCAAAGACTTCCTGAATAGAACTCCAATAATACAAGGGATAACACCCAGAATCAACAAACAGGATGATGTTAAATTAAAAAGCAGAGGAAATCATTAGCAGAGTGAAAATATAGCCTTCAGAACTGAAAAGAACTTTTGTTGTTTACTCTTTTGATAGAGAACTAATGTCTAGAATATATAAAGAACATATAACTCAAAAAAATTAGACCTCCCCCCAAACAAATGCTCCAATTGAAAAATAAGCAAATGAAATAGACACTTCTCAAAAGAAGCAGCACAAATGGCTAACAAATACATGAAAAAATAGGCCAACAGTTTTAGCCATCAGGGAAGTATAAATCAAAACAATTCTAAGATCCCGTCTTACACCAGTAATGATTACATAGGAAAACCTACGTGTTTAAGTCTCAACGAAGTTACCTGGTTTCCAAAACCATTGTAAGAATCTGTAAGAATAAGTTTTCCTACAGAGCAACATCCAGAAATTTAAAGAGTTTTTAAAAAGAGTTTTAAGAGTTTTTAAGAATTTTAAGAGTTGACACTGAACTTGGATTGAGTGGTAACGATGTCTTATGCTTTCACTGACTATGTTATTCCATATTCTGGACATAAAAGCGTCACAGAAGTTCTCTTGCTGTAGGAACATCACAGTTGCCAGTATGGGATGCCTCTGGCTTCCCATGGGCTTCTGTGCTAGGTCCAGGGGCTCCTTTCTGAGACCTTTTTCTCCTCAAGACTTTGCAACAGAGAAATTTTGTTCAGTTCTGACTCTCTTTCTTGGGATTACTGTTTCTACATGAGGCTTTACATGAGCACAATCTTCTTTTAAAGTTGTTTTCCATTTTGGTCTTTGATCTTAAGGAGTATTCCCAAGTGGGTGAAATAGATAACACTCCTTGATTTTCAGATTATAAAACTGATTTTCAGATTATAAAGACTACGGAACTGGCCCTTACCAAGATGCAATAGTTCTTTCCTAGTAGTAAATTCAGAAAAATACTTCCTGAGCCCTGACTCAAAGGCTCAATGTCCTTTTGCTAAAAAACCAGAACTTCAGGCAGCAAAATCATTTAAAACTCAGGTAAAATAATGAAATGTATGAAGCTCAGCATTGAGGGTTGTCATTTTCCAAAAAGGTCAGATGTCCTTTTGTGGCAATATGTACCCTGAGGACATATACACCTTCATTCTCCTTGGGGTGCCTTACCTCTATTTGGGGTTGTCTGACTCTCTTCCCCTAGGACGTCCTCTTCTCCTCCATAGGTGCGGATAGGCGAGCGAGCATAGGAATGCTTCTGGATTAAGCTCTCCACACTTTCCCTAGGTGACAGAGTGACACGCAGGAGGTCACTAAAAAGTCGAGTTCTTAGAGATGGAGAGAGGCTTTAAGGATAATTCACTATGCAGCAAATCTTTTTTTCTCAGCCAAGAGGAAACCACTCCCAGGAAAGGTAACACTCAAAACTTGTCTATTAACTCTGTTGCAGTGTGACTCCTCAGACAGGTCTCCAAGTGCATGAATGCAAACAAATCCAACCGGAGAGGGCGAGAACAACCACCTACAGAAGCCCTACAGAATGAAAGATAACCAAGGTGAACAAGGCCATGGAATATGAAATTTAATGATGTGGAAAAAAACTGAATAGATGAATTTACTAAGCAGGACAGCAGTGAATCTTCCTATCCACTCCATCAGCTAATGACAACAAAAAAGTCAGCTGATCCAAGCTGCATTGGTTTGACATTTGACAAAATATTGGCAAAAAGTTAAAAATAGCACTCATAAAAAGATTCAATGTTCACTAACAAAACAAACAAAGGCACAGAGCACACAAGTGTCTTGGTTTCTTAGTTACTTTGCTTGTCTCCAGGACACAATAGCCAACAACTTAAAGAAAGAGAGGTTTGTTTGGCTCACATTTTAGAAGATTCAGAATGCATGGGAGGCAGCATGATAGATGGTTCTGGATGGAGGAAAGCTGCTCATGTCATGGCCCCCAGGAAGCAGAGAGAGAGACAGAGAGAGAGAGATGAAGGGAGGAAGTGGGGAGGGTACACTCCACTGATGCACCCCTTCCAACCAGGCCTCTACCAGAGCCCCCCTGACATCACGTTTAGCTATGCCACCTCCATAATCCAGTCACCCCTGGGTGGACATCAAGAGGTGAACATAACAATGACAACACGGAGAGTTTGGAGAATAGACCCTTTTGAGATTTATGCTGACTCGAAACCAAACAAATTACAGAAAAACTATGATGGAAACAGAAATGGCCATTAAAAAATTTAGAACCCTCTCCCAAAAGGAGTACATTGTCTTTGTAGGAGGACTTTCTCTTGCAACGTAGTCTATGAGTCAAAGAATGTGGTTAACTTTAAAAGCAAAAATTACTTTGGTATTAGACAATTTGATCTGTAGCTATTTTTTAAAAGCAGGTGAGATAATAGCCAAATATGTTATTTTTCAAACATGTATCCTGGTAACGGATTATTTTACTTTTTATTAGTACATGTCTGCAGTACATAGAAATAGTTGTGGCCTATGGATCACTGAATTAGCCGTGATAGGACAAGAAGAGGATAAATTTTTTTTGTCTTGAATAAGGAAGGACAAACTCAACACTGCATTTCATAATGAAAGAATAAGGAAAACAAATAAAATGCTACAACTATTTTCCAAGATGTAACTCTTAACATTTCACATAGACACACACATGTGGAAAGACACTGAGAAAATAATCTCCCATTAGGTATCGCATTGGCCCTTTCTGTTCTACAGGGTCTTTATCAGACTGCAAAGGTTCCCTTATATTTCTAATTTGCTAAGAATTTCTAATAAGAAGTGAATGTTGGATTTTCGAAAAATGTTTTATCTGTGTTCACTGAGATAGAGGATCAAGTGAGTTTCTTTTTTAGAAATTGTACTGATTGAATTTCAAATGGTAAACTAACCTTGTACACCTGAGCTAAACCCTACTTAGCCATGATATGCTATCTTTTTTAAAAACTCAATTTCTTAGAATTCTGCTTAGACTTTTTCCATGTATATTCATAAAGGATGTTGGACTATAATTTTCCATTTTAAAATATGTTTCTTGAGTTTTAGTATTAAGGTAATGTTTGTCTATGTACAGGATTGGTTTAAAAGTATTTCCTTCTCTTCAATTTTCTAGACAAGCTTGGGTGGAAGAGTTGTTTTTTCCTTAAATGCTTAGTGAAAGACACCTGGGAGGCTCTCTGGACCTAAAGTTTTCTTTTCAGACACGTTTTCTACTACAAATCATCGGCTATCAAATTACCCATTTCTTGAGTGATATTTGTATCTTCAAGAAATCTGTGAATTTCACTTAAATTGCTGAAATTATAGCATGTGACCATAACATATATTATAAAATGATATTACTTTATCAGTTTTCTTTTTAATTTATATGGCATTTCTTTAATTTATACACTATGCTTCTTATTCTTGATAATGGTAAACTGTTTTTTTGGTAAGTTTGGCGACATAACTCTCAATTTTATTAATCTTTTTTGCATTTGAATCTGTTACTTTTTCTGTTGTTTTCCCATTCCATTGCTTTCTCCTCTAATATTTATTGTTTCCTGTTTTTCCACTGCCTTTGGATCTCATTTTCTCTTTTTCCCCTCTAGTTTCTAGAGGTGGAGAATAAGGTCATGGCATAAAATGTTGCTTCATTTCTAAAAGAGGCCTATAGTAACTATACATTTCTCCTAAATAATGTTTTTAGGAATGTCCCACAAATGTATATACTATTTTCATTTTACTTAAGTTCAAAATATTTTTTAGTTTCCTTCTTGATATTTTCCTTGGCCTGCGGATTGTCTGCGTGCACTATCTAGTTTCTAATATTTGGTGATTTGCCAGGTATCATCCTTTTATTGATTACCTGTATAGTTCCATTGTCCACTGTGATCAAAGAACATATTTTATAAGACTTACAATGCTTTCTGAATATACTGAGACTTGTTTTGTGGTATAGGGTATTGACCAAAATGGGAACTGTTCTGTGTGTACTCGCAAAGATTATATTCTGCTGACGTTGAGTGGAATGTTTTCTAAATGCAAACCAGGCCGAGTTGCTAAGAGTGCTGTTCAAATATTCTGCACCTTCACTCATTTTCTATTTGTTTTATCAATTATTGAGAGATGGACACTGAAATTTCCAACCATAACTGTATACTTGTCTCTTTTTCTCTATACTCCTGCCAGAAGGAAGATCTATTATTGTAAGTGTATACACCTGAAGGATTTTCTCCAGTGAATGGAACCATTTATTTTTTATGAAATTATGTACTTCTGGTAGTATTGTTGTGAAATGATCCCTAGTACTATTCTTTCCTCTGAAATCTACTTTGCTATTAATGCAGTCATTCCAGTTTTCTTTTGATTGGCATTAACATATTATAATTTCTTTCTATAGGAACTTCTTTCTTTGTTACTGTCAATTTGTATCTTTATATATAAGAATGTATTTCTTGTAGGGAGTGTATATTTGGGTCTACTTTTTACTCCATACTGAAAAGCTCTGATTTTTAATTGAGATATTCAGTGGATTTATATTTGATTGCTGATATGGTAAGGGTGAAGTCCATTATCTCGCTGTTTGTTCTATCTGTTCTTTGTCACCTTTTTCTGTTTTGTCTTCTTTACAATTAAATTTTTAAAATTTTTTCTGATTTCATCATCTTTTTGGCTAAACTTTCCTGTTATTTAAGTGGATACCTTTACATCTTTAACTTTAAGTGATATTATAATTTTCAAGGATAGCATAAGCAACTCACTGATCCCTACCATCCTGTAACAGAAAAGCTTTACAATAATATAATTTCATTTCTTCCTTCCAACCTCTGTGCCATTTTTATCTAACATTTTACTTTACATAAATACCACTTACATTATTACAATTATTTAAAGAGTTAATTATCTTTTAAAAAGATCTAAATAGTACAAAATTTTTGATCTACTTATCCAGGTAGTTGTAATTCCTGCTGCTCTCTATTCCTTTGTGAAGTTCTGGAATGACATCTATTACCACCCCTTCCACCTGAAGACCTTCGAGTAGCATGACAGGTAGTGCAACTGGCTAGAGGTGAATTCCTTGACTTTTGTGTGTATGGAAAACAATTTTTATTTTGATTCTGTTTGGGGTGGTATTTTTGCTGGGTGTAGCATTCTAGGTTGACAGTTTTTCTTTCAGTTCTCTCATAGCATTATCCCATTGTCTCTTCACTTTGTTTCTGATAAGACATCTGTTCTCATCCTTGTCTTTGTTCCTTTTACATAATGTATCTTTAATTTCCTGGCTGCTATGAAGGAGCCAAACACTTTCACTGAAAGAAAGATAGCCTCTTTAATAAATGGTGTTGGAAAAACTGGCTTTCCACATGCCCAAGACTAAAATTAGACCCATGGCTATCACCATGCATTAAACTAAAGTCACAATTAGATCAAAGGTCTAAATATTAAAACAAAAACACCAAATCTACTGGAAAAGAAAGCAGGTGGAAATCTTGAAGACACAGGTGTAGGCAGAGACTTCATGAACAAAATTCTGATTGCATGGGAAATAATACAAAGAATCAACAACTGGGATCACATCCTATTAAAAAGCCTTTGCACAGCCAAAGAAACCACCAAGAGAGCGCAAAGACAACCCCTAGACTGGGAAAAAAATTTAACCAATTGTCCTTCAAACAAAAAATTAATATCTAGAACATATAAAGAATAGAAAAAAATGTCAGACCAACCCAAAGTTAAAGACCCAATGCAATAATGGGCATCTGAGATGAATATGTACTTCTCAGATGAAGAAACACAAGTGGCAAACAAACATATAAAAAAAATACTCAGTATCACTGGTCATTAGAGAGATGCAAATGAAAACAATGCTGAGATTCCATCTCACTCTGGAAAGAATGGGTATCATCAAGAAATCAACAGTAACAAATGATGGCAGAGCTGTGTAGAAAAAGGAACACTTCTCCACTGTTGGTGGAAGAATAGACTGGTACAACCACTGTGGAAATCAGTGGGGAGAATCCTCAAAAAACTAGGATTAGAGGCCCCATTTGACCCAGTTATTCTTCTTCTGGGTATTTTCCCTGGAAGAATTTTAAAAAATCATACCATAGTGATAATGCATACCCATATTTATAACAGCACAGTTTATAACAGCTAAATCTTGGAAACAACCAAATTCACATCAACTAATGAATGGATAAAAAAAGATATGGTTTTTATTTATACAATGGAGTCCTACTCAGTCATAAAGAAGGATAAACTTGAGATATTTCTAGGTAAAGGAATGCGACTTGAGGCCATACTCTTGAATGAAATGGATTGGACACACATATAAACATTGCATTGTCTCCCTGGTATGAGAAATTTAAAGAGTAAATAAGGATCAAAATATACACTAGATATTGTGAAATAGGAAGAAACTGTTCAAAAGGAAAGAGGAACTAGGGAGTGGGAAGGGGAAAATGAAAGAAGGAAAAATGAAAAAAAGATAAAAGGATAAAATGGAAACAAAGCTTTGTAAATAAGGAGGAGAAAAGAGGTTGAAGGGAGTGGAGGCGATTGGGAAAAAAGAGGAATCAAGTTACATCACACACAGGCACAAATTCCCTATAATGAACATGATCATTATATGTATCTAAATTGTACTGATAAACTTAATTTAAAAAAAGAAAAAAGACTGGAATTGTAAAGCTATTCCTTCCTTAGTATTTTTCATACTTCTGCATTATAGTCTACTATAATATTTATACCTTATAATTAAAGGAAGATTTCTTATGTTCTAACAGAATTTTTTATAAATTTCTATTTTTTGAGAAACACTTATTTCTTGTTTTATAAAGTCTAAATATAACTAACTTCCTGGCTCCTTTCACTATTTTGTTTTGATCACTGGTTTTCAGAAGCTTGACTATTTTGTGACTTGGCATAGCTTCTTCAAAATTCTTGAGCATGGGTTTGCTGGGCCTCATTGGAGTGCGTGTTTACAACTGTCATTAAATTTGGAAAAAAATTTTAGGTATTATTTCTTCAAATATTTCTTTTCTATCCCCTAATCATTTTCCACCCTCTAATCATTTTTCTATATATTGGACCATGTGAAATTTTCCCACAATCACTGATTCCTTTAAAACAATGTCTTTTTGCTCTGTCTTTCATTTTAGACCATTTCTGTTACTATTTATTCAAGTTCATAATTCATTTCTTCTGAGGTATCTAATGTAATACAATGGAGGCATCCCATCCCATTCTATATAATGCAGTTTGAAATTTTAGAATGTTGAGATGTTTTGTATATCTTCCATCTCTGTACTTCACTTGTAATACAGTCATAATAGTTGTTTGTCTTTTCTATTATATCTATGTTAATTCTATATTATTTTAACTGGATTAATTTATGTTCTCATTATGATTTATATGTTTTGTATCTTTCCACTCATGGTAATACTGTTTATTTTTTTCTCTTCTTTCCTAACCTCCCACTCTTCCTTCCCTCCTTCCTTCCAACATTTTGAACTTATGAGGTACTTATCATTTTCTATCTTATAAATACTCTAAAACTTTGTTCTTGGATATAGCTAAATTACTTGGAAGTAATCTAGGGTTTTACTTTCAGCATATATTAGGTAGGACTGACACACTGTTTAGCCAAGCACTGAGTATTCCTTACTCCTAAAGCAAATCTCTTTTGAATGCTCCACCCCTTGCCTTGTAAATGACAGTTCGCCAGCCCAGCTGGATGGAGCAGGCACTGTTCCCATCCCTGAGATCACTAGGCAGGTTTGATTTCCTGTAGGTCTTCCCAGTTGCCTCTCTCCCTTGGCCTCTGCTAGCTTCCTCATGCTGATGTGCGAATCAAGCCTAAGCAGAACCCCCAGGAGCAGCTCTAAGATCTTCAGCGCTCTCTACCCCAGCTCTCTCCTCTCCTGTGCCCTGTGCTGTACCTGTCCCGGTTTAGGTCCCCAGCTCTGAGTGCTGAGCTCTGCTCCATCCCCTCCTTGTTCCCTGGCCGACAAATACCTCAGGCATTGAGCTGGGGCCCAGCGCTGGCCTCACCTCTTTGGTTTTGATGCCTCAGGAATGACTGTCCTTTCTTTCTTGATGTCCAATATCATTAAAAAAAAAAATAGCGTATTTTATCTGTTTCACCATTGTTTTGGACAAGAGAGTACATTTGGTACTTATTGAATTATGTTGACCCAAGGCAATTTTCCTCCTGGGGAGTTTCTAAAAACCTCAAAGCCCAGATATACCCCTAAGCCCATTAAATTACAGTTTGTAGGGGTGGGACACAGGTTTCAGTCAGTGTTAAGACTCCCCAGGTGACTCCAATGGGCAGGTGGGTTTAGGAATCGAGGCTAGGTGTGTGATACGTGTTTTCTCCATTGTATAATCCTCTGTGCCTTTTGAATTTGGGATATATGCAGTTGTTTAGTCAAAATTAGTTACAAATTATATAGATATCATGAGACTCTGATAACCTACCAGTGAAAAAAAGGAAAAGAACTGATGTCTGTGTAACACTGGTACTTCAGGAATCTGTTATAGTGAATTGATAATAATTATTCCTTTTTTTTACATGGATGTAGTATATGCATGGGAGGCAGTGTGGTACATGGATAATATTGTGAGCTTTAAATATATTCACTAATGGATGAAAAGGGGAACCAATTACCACCATCATCACATCTTGGCTTTGTTACTTCCTTGACACCCCTCATCTGTTAATTGGATGCATAGTATCTGCTTCACAGGGTCATTTATTCATTTAAGTAATATAAAGATATAATTTATACATATAAACATAATAGAAAAATATGTGATATGTGTATTTACAATAAATGTGTCTATGTGTATAAATATATAGCATAAATTAATATATAAACCATATAAGACAGAGAGGCCTAGAGTTGCTACTATAAAAACACATTATTCTAGAAATAGTGGAGACAGTAGTAAGCAAACATATAAAAAAATCCCTGCCCAATAAGGGAGGATGAGAAGGGAGGTAGACAGAAAGGCATGTATTAAATCAGATGATGATGTTAGTACTATGGGGAAAATAAAATAAAGTCAAGAATAATGATAAAAAGTGTTAGTATGAGCATTTAATAATGCACTTGAATTGCTTAAAATAGATCTGACACTCAGCCAGTATTAGGACTTCATAAATATATGTCTCAAGCAGGTAAAATATTTTATTTTCTTATATCTTCTCCAATTGATTCTATTTATCTAAATAATCCTAATTTATAATAATATAGTCAAAACAAGACGATTTTTCTCAAAGGTTGAGTATTAAAGTCAGCAGGGAAATTTATTAGGATATAATGGCAGTTCTATGGTAAAATTCTATCTACTCTGTTCACATTTTCCCAAGAAAACGGTAAGCCTTACTGAATCTGTATCACTTATTTTAAAAATGTAAATTATTTTTTAAAGTTTCTTGCACAAACTGTTGAAACCATTTCATCATTCACTGAGAGGTGATGGTGGACATATTAAGTGCGTAGATCGACCCTGTGACTCATCTCTCTCACTTCTGGGTACACACTCAAAAGAAATGACATCAGCATTCCAAAGAGATACCTCATGCCCATGTTTATTGTGGCTGTAGTCACAATGGCTACGATATGGAACAAACCTAGGTGTCCATCAGTGGGCAAGAAGATCGAGAAAATACGGTGCATGCACACAGTGGAGTGTTAGCCACACAGCAAAAGGAAATCTTGTCATGTGCAGCAAAGTAGCTGGAACTAGAGGATATTTTATCAAGTGAAATAAGTCAGATACAGAAAGCCAAGGACTCCATGTTTCATCTCATATGTGGAAGTAAAAAGAAATCAAAAATGTTGATCTAAATACAAAATAGTGATTACTAAAGGCTGGAAAAGGAGTGTGGAAGGTGGGATAAGAGAAGTCTGGATTTGATTAGTGTATACTGCACATGTGAATAGAAATATCAAACTGAATCTCACTCATATGTATACTAATACATGTTAACCAAAAGAAAAATTAACGGAAAGGAATACTGACATAACATCTGCTAACTGCCATATATTTTAATCACTTTATGCCCTGGTACCGCTGAACCTCGTAGCCTAACAGCTAATGTTAAAGACCTAATGTTACTTGGGGCCTTAATTCACTGTATTAGAAGGCAGTAAACTTTTGGGGTCATCTGTGTCATTATGAAGAAAGTCCAATGACTTGATCAACCCATTATAAAATGACAATTATAACATATATTCAATCTTATGTCCTTTAAAGGCTGAGCCAGGCATCACATAGTCAATATTTATGACAAAATTAGAAAATAATTAAGTGGTCATTTTCACATGAGAAAAGAGTTTGCTTCAGTATCTTAAAAATATTTTCTTTTTGCACAGTAATAAAGGAATGGCCACCAATGGATACAAGTTAAGAATGGTATATTTCTAAAGTGTATTCATCTTTCCACAACCGGTCTATGAAATGCTAAATTAAAGTATTTAAATTCAAGAGTATAGCATCTGCTTCTCCAAAAGCCGCTTGATGTAAGATCATTTAAACATCTGCACATACACACTAAAGAAAACTCATTTTCCAAATAACACAATGAATCACTGTCTCATGAAACATTTTGTTTTTCTATAAAAAGTATATTATATTCATCTTGTCCTTGCTGGATCCCTGGTATCATTACTTATGCTCATCTCCAGGAGGGAGAAAAGGGATTTTATCAGAGTGATTTACTTGTGTCAGGTCTGGAAGTGAACTGAAAGCAATAGCAGTTCTTATATAAAAGCTGGCATAATCGAATTATTGCCTTTTAAGTGATTGAACACAGTGGTGCATATCAGAGCCATCTCTTCAAAGATGTCACAAAGAGTAGTCAGCCTGTGTTGTTTACTTTATGTCTAATCCCTGTTTGCAGCCGAATGAAAAGTGCAAAGACTTTGTTCAGCCTATAGCCTACTGCAAGGATTCCTAAGACGCTGTGCTCCCCAAAATGAGGCATGACCCATCTAATGGATTAAGTGATGTGGGTATTATGAGCTAGGACAGTATCTTGGAGTGCTCAGGTCTGTTCTAGCTCAATGCAAGAAATTGCAGTTTTAGTTGACTAATCTTTGGGTTTAAAAGGCAAATAAAATGAAAACTTGTGATGGTTTAGATTGGCTTGATTGGCTTGGGACCTGCTCAGGGGATTAGTAAAGCCCATGTGTAGGTGTGTCTGGGTAAACCATGGAGGTGTGACCTTGGGGGTCTATATCTGGTCCCTCACCCTTTCTTTTCCGGCACTATTGCCCTGCTCTGCTTCTGGGCCCCCATGAACTAAGCATCTGTGCTCTACCCCACCCTTCTGTCATAATGTTCCTGCCTTAGAGTCAGTCAGTAAACCATGGACGGAATGCCCTAAAGCCATGAGCCAAATTAAATTTCTCTCTTAAATTCTGGGTGTTAGGTATAATGTCCCTGCCACGGGAAAGCTAATACAATACCATTATTGAAGGTTACCCTTTCTGGCATTTAGTGTTAAATTATTTGTCTAGGCCAAGAAGGGTGCATTATTGACTCATCTTTACAAGATCGCTTCTGACTACTTTGTAACCATCAATTCCGAGAATAATATACATGTTAGAGACACAATCGGAACCAGAAGAGCAGCAAATACGGGAAAGTGATGATATTGTTGCTCTTCACAGAATGCTCAAAACAGCTTTAAGCAATTTGAACTATTTGTTCAAATTGTTTGTATGACATCTCCACTGTTGGACAATCAATCTCAGATCAAAGAAAGAACAATGCTTCATTTATCTAAGCAAGGGTTCCCAGAATTTGATGTGCATCACAAGCACCTGGAGGGGTCCTAGAGAGGTCCCCTCTCTAGAACCTCAAATCTGGCAGCTCTAGGGTGTGACTCCAGAGCATTATGTCTGATGCTCTGCTGTGCTTCTAGGTCATGTGCTGGCCTGGAGGCCACTCCTGGAGAACTAGGGCCCTAAGAAGTGGCTGTGACCAAGTCCTTGAGGCTGTACATCCTGAATCCTAACCCTATACTGTCAGCTTGGTGCTTGAGGGTAAATTGCTTCACTTCTCCATGTCTCTGTCTTCACATTTGTAAAATGAGCATTTTATATGATCTCACTCTTAGGGTTACTATTAAGTGAATTAATACACATGTACAGTTTAATTACTCCCTGGCACAGAAGGGCTCAATAAATTTTTACACATAACACAATTAAAAGTTACATTGTAACTGAGTATCAAGATCAAGTGTTCCAAAAGCTAGCTACATAATCCTACTCATTTTAGATGAAATGGACAATGCCTACAATCTCTGTGGCACATTTAACCCTTCCATCCTACAATGTATATGTCAGAAAGAAAATTAAGTAAAAATTAAATGTTATTTCAATTTAAATTCCAATTTTTTTTTCCAAATATAGACCTGGCAAAAACAGCTCAGGGAGAAAATATCCAATACATTAAAATAAAATCTAATTTACAGGAAACAAAATATTTAAAGTTATTCTTGCCTGTCAATCTCTTCATATTCTATCATGTCTCACTGACTCTTTATAAATAACTCCTTGTCAGGATATTTTTGCTAAAGACTTATGCCGATATATTGTGAATTATAGTGCATTGGTATTTGTAGCTTCCACAAAATACTTAATAAATTAAAACTTTTAGATAATACAATTCTAGATGTATTTAAATCATTATTTTTAATTTGAGACCTGAAGTATATTATGCAATCCATTTTGGAAAACCTCAAAATAACTCTAAATTAATCTTTTAAAAAGCTTCTGGGTTTGATTTTTATTTATTTGACTAAATCCTATTGATTTTGTATTGCAGTAGTCTGTATTTCTGGTTTTATGCTATCATTAGCAAGTTAAATAAACTACCACAGAAACAAACAAAAACTATCATGTTTAATTTCCTAAGTCTAAGGGATGTGACAACTAGAAGGAAAGTGTGGTACAAAGGACAGATTTTCAGTCTATAAATAAACTTCCGTAAGTTGTGAGGCATGGACCTAACACCCATCTATTTAGATAGGAAGAAGGACACAAGCAAGAGCAACAAGATAATTTGTAACTACAAGTTAATTATAACTCTACTCCAGCTATGACTGCTTTGACACACTCGTTCATACCATTTTATAGAACAAATTCTTCCTCTTAGCAGTTCTGGATAAATGAATACACTTTTCAATGCAGAAACACACCTTGCAGAAGGAACTTCGGAAGGACTCCTCTGATAATTTAATAAAAGAAGTTAGCTCTGTAACATGATTCTTCATGAGCCAGGCATGATGGTGCATGCCTGTCATCCCAGCATTTGGGGAGGCTGAGGCAGGAAGACTTCAAGTTCCAGCCCAGACTGGGCAGTTTGGCAACTTAGTGAGACCCTGCTTCTAAATTTTAAACAAGAAACAAAAAAATGAAAGAAGGACTGGAGATACAACTCGGTGCTAAGGTCCTGGGTTCGATCCTTGGTACCATAGACACACACCCACACACCCACACACCCACAAAAAGTCTTTCTTATTTGTTGTTTCCTTAACTAATTATTTCAAATTTATTAACCGAATAGATTTCATTAGAAAAAAAAATTTCACCTAGTTACCAAGCAAAATTGTTTTGATTTTATGCATGTAGACTTTTATACTAAGTTTATCTTCATTGCAGAATTTTAAAAGATTGTTCCTTTCTAAAGAAATCCTGCAATCTGACTCCTTGTGTCTAGTCTGGGCTCTGCATTCTTCTCTAAAATGCGGGTGTGGTGGGAAACAGCTGGGATGGATTAGATGGCCTTGGAGGTTCGTTGTGACTCCAATGGCTTACAAGTGTATAAACATGGTCACCTGGCAAATAATGACATTTTGGTGGAGGACAGATTACATATTCAAGAATGCTGCACATCCCCGCATAGGTGTGTCACAGGCTGTACCTCTCAGTCCGTGTAGTGCACTTAGTGATTTTCACACATGTGCACAACTGTCTAGTGACGCAGTTCTCAGGACATATCCCCACCGTTAAGTAGCCCAAGACTTCACACAAACAAAAGTAAAAAAATTAGAATGGCTGCTTTGGGAAAGCCCCTTTATTAGCTGCAAAGAACCATGGGCCCCAATGACAATCTTTTACCATTTGTGTGGTTGGCCTTGGGTGAACTGCTTGTCCTGCCTGGACCTGAGTTGCCTCGTTGGTATAATGTAGGAATCAACTGAATAACCTCTGCGTTTCTAACTTCTAACTTCAGACTTCTAAGAAGACTTCTAACGTCTTCTAACTTCAAAATAAATGTGTTTTTTATTAAATTTCTTCAGGAAATTTAAAAGCAAAATGCCAGTATGCAGTTTAGTGTATCGCTAAGACTATGGGACATAAAATAGTTAAAAATAATTTCTTAGTTTTTAATCCATATTTGAGAGAGTATATCACATACCGATCGTTACAAATAAAGTTATTTTCCATTTCTACAAGATTGGACTACTATGTTGCTCAATGGTCTGAGAGATAAAATTCAACTTTTAACTTGTGAATCTGTCTGACATCTGCTGTGGTCTGAATATTTATGTGCCCCCGAGATTTATATATCAAAGATTGAAACTGAATTCCCTAAGGAAAGGTATTAAGAGGTGGCACTCTGGCGCGACAGGTGGTGTTTGGTGCCCTCAGGGATGAGATTGGTGGAGGCCGGCAGAGGGCGCCATTCACTAATCTCATCGCAGGACGATTTAGTGGCGGGCTTCCTTCCACGCGGCGCCACCTACAGTCCAGGGGAGAGATAGGAACCTGGCATCAGATTTGTGGGGACTTTGATCTTGGCCTTCTCAGATTCTAGAACTGTGAGAAATAAATATTAGCTGTTTATAAGCCACCCAGCTTACAGTCCCATGTTACAGCAGCCCAAATGGACCAAGGCACTCCCAAGGCCCACTGATTTCCTGGGTCGCCTCGCTCCAAGCAGCGATGGTGAGATGCCATCTGTCCTCCCCCTTCTCAGAAGTCTCTTCTGCTCTGGCTTTTCTTACAGAATGTGGGTCTCAGAAGAGCACGGTGGGTGAGCAAACAATTGAGCTTACCTTTGGCATTTTCTATCACTGGTATTTCCACTCTCAAGTAGCTTCCTCTTGTGTAGTTCTCCTTTATATTCATTTATTTGGTTGTTTTTTAAAACTGACCTCCTGGTAATGATCTTTCACTTTTACCTTATTGCCAACATTTCAAAATCTACTTTGTAAAAAGTCTCTGTTATAACCAAGAATCATTGCATATATGAAAGTTTAAGGAATTAGTGAACTAAGTTATAAGCCATAACAATTTTTCTATTTTAGTGGTCTTACAATTAATCTATTTTTCTTCTCAGCCAGTATAGTTTAGCTTCCCATTCTCCAAAAATATAAATAATCTGCTCCTTGGCAAAAATCTATTATACTGATATTATTTTAAGAAGAGAAGAATGATATAAGAACTTACTATGTTGGCTACTGGGTAACAGTTATAAGGTTGAACTAATCAGTTCCCAGCATGCATGATTTCAGGGGCCAATCTCTTTTTTCAAAGCTGGTTGGAGCTTTTGGAAGAAAGCCCAGATAGGAGCAGGGTAAGGTAAAGACAGGGAGGAAAACAGAACTATGAACACAAAAACTCCACTGCAGAAAGTTTTATTCTGGACCAAACTATAAGAAAAAAATGACTGATACTCCAAAGCAAAGTAAGACTTGAAAACAAAACAAAACAAAACCAAAACAAAGCACCAGTACTATAGGACAGCCAGAGAGATGATTAGGCATAGCAACCATCCATCAGGCCCATGGAGCCCACCAGCACAATGGCACAAGCACCAGCAGACTAGATGAGATTCATAGTGCAGAGAAGGGAAATCTGCATAATCCTCACGTTTCCTTTCACTCATGAATCTCCTTCTCTACACCTCGAAATTTATCAGCAGAGCTTTTGAAATGTGAAAAGGATTCTGTTGGGACACTCATGAGAGTTTGGGGTGGGAGAATCTTGGATAGCCTTCAAAGGACTTCCCTTTCTAAGCAAGCATAAGGTACAAAGGAGAGAACAAGCACTATTTCAGAGAATCAGTGTCACCCTCTTTCTGTCAGTTCATATCATCTAAGGGCGACAAAAAACCAGAGCGGCAACAAGTGCAAATAATCCTTCTCTGAAATGCTTGCATTGGTCAGAGATCATAGAAACAAAGGAAAATGAAGGCATTTCCCAGTTCTTTAACAATAAGCTATATGATGTTTTTGGAGTCTTTTTTAACATTGACTTTCCAGATTCCTTTAATACTAATTTTTTTAGTCTTATAAATTTCTAGTATTCTAAAAAAGAGAAAAAGTTACAACTGCCTGAGTCTCTCTTGAATTACTATAACAAATTACCTGAAACTAGGTGCTTGATAAAGATTAAAGGTTTGCTTATCACAGTTTGTTTATCAGCAGTTTGGATGCTGATAGTCCAAGATCATGTGGGCCCATCTGACCAGGGCCTCACTCAGGCCATGTGAAAACATGGCAACGGGACTACACGACAGTAGCATGTGTGCGCATGGCCGACACGCAGGTGGAAGGCAGAGAGGTTGTATGGCAAGAGAGGAAGCACACAGCAAGCTGAGGAAGATGAACTCTCTTTATAATCACCCACTCTTGTTGTAAGCAGTCCCCTCAGGGTGAAAATTCCTTGAGAAAAGCATGACTCCTTCTTGGGGACCTAATCACCTCTCAAAGTTGCCAGCTCCCAACAACCCCATTGGTGACCAGGCTGCAATGTGAGCTTTTTTGCTTTTTTTTTTTTTGGTACTGGGGATTGAACTCATGACCTCGTGCTTGCCTGGCAGGTACTTGTGCTGCTGAACTATATCCCCAGCCCTCAATGTGAGCTTTGTTAGGGAATCATACTCAAACCAGAGCACAACTGATTTTTCAGTTTTTCACAGTAACCAAGGCACAAGATTAGACAGTAAAAAAAAAATACAGATCTTTGCAATCTATAGGGAATCTTTAAAAAGTGCAAACTGTTACATTTTGGTTTCTCTGTCACCTCTCTTCTGGTTTGTGCTAACCAGTGCTAATGTGTCCTCAATAATCAGCCTCCACCACGACAGTAAAGGCAGGGAGTCCAGGTGTGGGCCAAGATCTGACATCGCTGTAACTGTCAGCAAACATCACCAAGGAGCCTCATAAAGAACTGATATTTTCTTCACTTTAACTCAGAAAGAGGGAAAGTCACCCAAAGGAGATAACCTGTAGGTAAATGGTTTCCTGGCTAACATTTCACAGGCCCTTAAAATGCTAAGCCAGAGATCAGCCAACTTTCGCTGTCCAGGGCTGGATAGCAAATATGTTAAGCTTTGTAATCCACATGGTTTTTGTCACACATATTCAAGCTTATCACTGTAGCAGGAGTGCAGGTTAAGCAAACGAACGAAAAGACTGTGTTCCAATAAAATGTAATTAACACACAATAAAACTTATTTTCATATGTCAGGACAAGATTTTTCAGCCATTTGCAAATGTAAAAGCCATCCCGAATGAAACAGGTTGCAGGCTGTGGTTTGCTATCCCTAGTCAGGGCTGTTCGTCTGATCAGACACGGCCCCTCTAAGGCTGCACTCAAGCGCGACCTTCCTGTGTCAGAAACTGGAAACCAGGCCAGATCGGAATTAGGACTAAACACCGCTACTCTCTTTCTAGCCTTGTTAGTCACTATGGAAGACCTAGAAATTAACTATAGACTGTGAACCTCTTTTGCAGATCTGCCAAAATGTTTGCTGTTTTATTGCCTTGATGTGAATAAAACTTCTATAAATTCCCAGCATATTAGATTTGCAACTTGATTTCCTAAAATCTCCTTCCTCGTCTAAACTAATAAGAATATCTTTGAGTTCTGAGCAGAAAAAAAAAAAAAAAAAAAAAAAGACCTGCACTGGGCTTGTGTCCAAATTTCATGTATCTGAAAGATTTATTTAATGTTTTAAAATCAGTTACATAGAAACTCTTAGTATGCTATCCAAATCAACAGAGTGATATAAGCTTATGTACTGAATGTCCTGCTCCTCTGACATGATCAAGGAAATGAGAAACTCAGAAAATGAGAGATGATGCCAGCTACATGCTTAGATCTCTTAGCCACATGCAGGAAAGAAAGGAGGAAGGTGTCGGCCAGAAGGTTGTCATCAGTGAGCGAAAAGGATAAAGTCAGGTGGAGGAGAACTAGAACCTTCTGTCTGAGCTTCACGGAAGCCCCAGCTTGGAGCAACAGAGTGTAAAGATGAAGGCAGGTCTTTGAGTAGCTAATGGGGACAAGATTCTCACAGTGCTGGGGTCTGGGAGAAAGAGTCCACCAAAGTACTCAGTGCATGGTGCATCTGGTGTGCCGAAGTGGGGAGGGGCGTAGTCATGACCAGGACAGATCTGGAGGGGACAGAATGTGGGGTGGAGCACTTCCCTGGCTGGTTTCTATGTAGCTGGCTTGGTAGCCAGAGAGGACAGCTATACCCATGCAAGACTCCCTTCTCCAAGCCTGCTTCCACCTACCTGCAACAACTCTAACCCATGCATTGTGGCATCTCTACCCTGGTGAAAGGACAGCAAATATAATATTACCCATCCTTCAGATTGCATTTGGACAATCTGACAAATACCACACACTTGTATCCAGAATATTAACTTCTACTGTTACACAAACAGATAATCCAGCCTCAAGATGAACTAAAGAAAAATTATGAGATGTTACAAAGCTTTCAGCAATTAAAAAAAAAAAAAGCTAAGTAAGCTGGGGCGGGGCTGGTGCACACCTATAATGATAGCACTTGGGAGTTTAAGGTAGGAGGATTGCAGCGAGTTTGAGACCAGCCTGAACTACAAAGAGTTTGAAGCTAGTCTGGATTACATAGCAAGACCCTGACTCAAAACAAACAAGCAAACAAACAAAACCAAAAACAATGAATTTGGCAACTGCTTCCCCCTCCACTCAAGGTTGGTAGGTTGACCTCAGGGCCTCCTGCGTATGCAGCAAGATGTCTACCATTCAGCTATAGCTCAGGCCTTTTTAAATTTTTAGAGACAGAATCTTGCTCAATTACCCCAAATGGCCTTGGACTTGTGATCCTCCCACTTCAGCCTACTGAGTAGCTGGAATTGTGGGCAAGTGCCACTATATCTAGCTTGACTTTATCTTTTACTCCACAATACAAAAAAAGCTAAGTGACACACTTAAAAGGAAGGAGGAAGAGTTCTACAGAAAAACACTATAACCTTAGTAAGGTTCATATACAATGACAACAGGACCTTCAGATATGCAGGAACCCATGAAAGACTTCCTGTCCTTAGTTCTCCATGTCTACCAGCAACAGAGATGAAAATCAGACTGCCTTTCCAATTATTACAGAGAAATACAAGAAATGAACAGGAAGCAATGGAACAAGTGTGACCGGAATTAAATTTAAAATGATCGTGGTTAGTGTAATGCAACTCTTATGTTGATATTAAAAAGACATATAGACAAAAGTCTGCCAATTAAATCTCAGGTTATTTAAACAAAAATTATTGGTTGAAGGAGGGGTATTACAAGGAAGAATATGCATTTCCTATTTTATAGCACGAAAAAGTCTAGTTTTGTTCTTGGCAAAAATGGAGGCATACCAATTTTATAATAATTATATTATTTTAAAATTTAAAGGCAATAACTACTGAAAAAATATAACACAATATAATGAACAATATAGACTTTGGTTTCTGACAAACTGATCTATGAATATGGACAAAGTATTAACCTCTCTAAGCTCTAGTTGTCTATAAACTAAGTTTCCTTGTTATGTAATTTTTTTTGAAGAGAAACTGAAATAAAATACATCAAGTTGATAACTTTGCTATATGTATCTCATGGCAAATGTAGTGTGTTCACCATTATTAACGATCAAAAGAAAAAGCTTGACAAGCACAACAAAAGACTATAGGAGAAACTAAAAGGTAAAGTAAAAAGCTGCATTAAAAAGAAGGCAGAAACTTCAAAGAAACACCAGCCATACCAGTTATCACAGTACCTGGAGATAAGTTAAAGCTTTTTTTTAAATTAAAAAACAAAGAACCTCATGAAAGATTTTTTTTTAAAAAATATATAGGTATTCTGTATAATCTTTTTTAAAAAAGATAGACATCCCTTGTTCACTCAATAAACATCTGAATGCTTAAACTACACCTGACATTATTTTAAATTTTGAGGATCTGGTAGGAAACAAGATACAAAGACTTGGACCAAACAGGTACCAGGGGCTGTGAAATCCTGGCAGATGCTAAGATAAAAGGTTTCCAGCTAGGACACACCTGGGCATTAGTTAGGAAAGACAGAGATGCTGGTGTGGCTGAAGGGAAGAGAGCAAGAGAGGGGATGGGGCTGGGAGAGGTGTGGATCCTGCAGACCCTCAAAATTCACCCCAAATGAGAAGGTATAGAATTATATGACCCTGAGCACTGGGCATGGGATTCAGCTTCCTCTCTTTGCCCAGGTCATTCTGGTTACCAAAAACAGACTTAAAGGAAGTAAGAGTAGAGGCAGAGATATCTCTATCTATCTATCTTTTTTTTTTCCTTTAGAAAAGTAGATGAATTGCCTATATGCCTGCAGCTACATCAGGGACTTAGGAGTCAGAAAGTAACTGGTTGGATCCTACTGGATATATTTTGAATTTTGTTAACAAGATTCAATAGCCTAGATGGGGAGAATGTGTGAAAAAGAGGAGTCAAGGGTGACCCCATTGTTTTTCAGCCTGAGCGGTGGAAAAGATGCAGAAATTAAGTTATATTTGTTTACTTTGAGGAGAACTAAGAATATGGTTAAAGAGGTTTTTCCCCCAAAGAAAACTGCCCAGACAGATTTATGAGCAAGACCAATAAATTCTTCTGATAAATGATCAGTTCTTTGTTATTTAAACAAATATAAAAATTATAAAGAAGGAAAATATTTTATTTCATTTAAACAAATTAGCAGAAACTTGACAACAAAAGTTGATAAATAAAACCAAAGTCATATCTCTTATGGAGACTGACATAAAAATCAATGATAAAATGAATAAATGAAATCCAGCAATACAAGGTGAGATAAAAAAATGTGATGAATGTCTAAATTTTTAAAATTTATTACAGTAAAAGACACATTGCCATGAATCTGCTTCAGAATGTCCCCCAAACATACTTCAAACACGCTTATGCCAACATTCTTGTCACCTTCTTTTCTTAAATTTTTTTTTTTTTGTCTTTTTTTGACAGGATTCACTCTGCAGTTCATGCTAGTCTGGAAATCACTTTGTAGCCCAGCAAGGCTTCAAACACATAGTAATCCTTCTGCCTCAGCCTCCTGAGTGCTGGGATCACAGACATGAGCTCTGTGCCTGGCTCTTGCCACTTTTCGAAGCAGTTCTGGAAGTCTTGTGTTTTTGGTTGAACTGTTCTGGCTGCCTCAGTGTCCTGAATAAACTCAAAACATGGATCTTTCATGGTCATTTTGACTTGAGAGAAGAGCCAGAAGTCACATGGGACTAGATCCAGTGAATAAGGTGGATGAGAACACTCCATAATATTTTTATTTGACAGAAAGTGTCATCAACGTTTTGCATCAATTCAGAATATTGAGACAGTCACAAAAAGACACTCATGAAAGACTACTTCCAGAACTACTTCAGAAAGTGGTGAGAACAATTGGATAAGTATGTTTGAAGCAACAGGTGTATATGAAGGGGATTCATAGCAATATGTCTTTTATTGTAATATCTTTTTAAAATTTAAACATTCACTGTAGTTTTTTTTTATCACATCTTGTGTTATAGGAATGACACAAAATTCAGGCAGGATTTATTCTGGGAATGCAAGGATGGTTCAATATGGACAATATGACTATAATCATGTTGTTACATAAAAGTAAAAGTAATTAAAATCAATTCACTAGATGTTAAAAGAGCATTTGATATAAGCTCATTAACATTAGATTAACAGAAATTCCCAATTTAGGCATAGATGGATATTATATTACATAACAAAGGGTATTCCTCTCAAACCAACAGCCAGCAAAAACCTCACATGATGATAAAACAGTGATTTTCAACAGAAATGTAATGTGAACCACATATATAATTCTAAAATAGTCTAGTTGCCGCTTTCAAACAACATAAGCTTTGAAAAATTTTATTGAACCCAACAATTCAAAATATTTCTTAATATCTAATCAATATTTTAAAGCCACTAATGAAATATTTTTATTCTTTTTTTATATACTATATCTTCAAAATCACTCCAAGTTTGGGGCAGGAGGATTGGGGTTTTGTTTTATACCTAGTACATAGCTCAGTATGGAACAATCACAATTCA
>PVJX010024666.1:0-27810 GCA_004027295.1 Dolichotis patagonum
CCAAGATGCCCACCAAACACCCTGTACCTTCGAAGGCTTTATTAATATGGTATTTTATTAAATTAAATTACATTACTTGGAGAAGACATAGCATATTAAGATTTAAACTACAAAAATAGGCAGTTTTAGTTATTTTTCTAACCATATCTGAAATTTGCATAATCTGTGGGTGCTCTATGCAGGTAATCCCCAACAATTTTGAGGGTCCACTGAAAGCTGGGGGATAGTTTGTTACATAGCAAAAGCCAACTGATACAATGACATTTTTACATAGAGTAGTCTTCATAGAAAACATGTACTGTTACGCAGTTTAAAATTCTTAATTCCAGTTCTTCACAAAATTCCACTGTAATAGTTTCAGGTTTTTAAAAATTTAAAAAAACCATCTAATGGACACACGAAGGATAGCAAAACAACTTCAAGGTGCTCAAAATAATTATTTGTTCAAAATAATTACTGGGGTAAATCTTTGCTGTTGTTGAACTGTCCAGCCTGATTTTTGCTAAATTGCATTTTACCAAATGTTTTCATTTAAATAATCTGCAGCCAATTCATATTCATTTTGACTGCGAGGTGTAGTCAGTGACCAAGAGAAAGCTTATGTAATTGTCTTTGTAGAGGAAAAAAATGTGAAATCAACCTAAAAATTAACATGAATTGAATACACCCATATAAGAGAATCTGCTTCAGTCTCTTATAGAAGGAACAGCACAAGACTGGAGGCTGGAAGAGAGAGAGTTTGTGTGTGTGAGAGTTTAAAGTGGACACCCAGCAAGGGTGGCACACAGATCATCTTGAATGTGATAAATCTAAGAAAGCAATGGAGGTGAATTATGCAATGGCCTAGTGATTTAGGAGCCATCATAAGGAGTTCAGATTACCCTAAGGAACATGTGCTTTACACAGGGCACATCATGATCATATTTTTGTTAAGAGATCAGGTTGCATTGTTTTTTGATTCTTAAACTGGCCTTCTCCAGGCCGAAAAGAAGGCTTGTAGCTTTGGCTGTAAAAACAGAGAGGTGTCCAAATGGAGCAATGTTGAATGGCACAGGCCTTAGGGCTGATCAGATGCTTGGGGGCAAGATAGAAGTCCCGAGATGACAGCTGGGCTGACCCACTTGGAAAGCAGTGATAAAATTCTCTGATTTAGCAATTGCAGAATGAGAAGAAAAGCTGGATTTGAAATATCGAGCCGTTGCATTTGAGGCAGGCATGTGGGTTGTTGCATAGGGTTGTATTAAATATACTACATAGTTACTATTATTATTGTTGTTGTTGTTATTATTGTATAGTACATGCGTTTACAATTTCAGCAAAGCACATTACTGCTGGAAATGGTAAAGGTTGGCAGCTCGTCACCAACATACTAAATGTAGTGAGGACGTTTGTGAAAACACACATTTGTCCTCCCCTAAAGAAACGACGCGATATGGGCATGTACCAACTTCTCATGTTGAATGTATTTATTGTGTATCATAAACATGTACTAAAAAAATAAAATAAAGGGGAAAAAGTTAGTGGGGGGAAATTGGCCTTGAGGCATGCTCAGTACATAGCACAAATTCTTTCCAAATCCGAAAAAGCAGTTGCCCTCTGCTGGTCAAACCTACACAATGCAGCGACAGGAGATAAAATTCCTAGGGGCGTGGTCGCTGATGCTTGACGTAAAACCTGGCGCCAGAGAAGACGCGCTTGTGCTTACGTCACTGGAGCGCGCCGGAGGAAGCCTCATCAGCCTCATGGCTGCTGGGTCCTCGGCGATGCCGCCGCCAAAGGCGGCCTCTGAAGGGATAGTGGTAGGACCGGCCGGCGTCCTACCTTGCCTCGAGCTGCCGACCTACGCTGCGGCTTGCGCGTTGGTGAACAGCCGCTATTCGTGCCTTGTGGCTGGCCCGCACCGAAGGCACATCGCCTTGTCGCCCCGCTACCTTAACCGGAAACGCACCGGCATCCGAGAGCAGCTAGATGCTGAGCTCCTTCGCTATTCCGAGAGGTACCAGTCTCTGTGCCTTTTCATTCTCCGAGCTGGCAACGCCGGGGCGTAGCCTGACGCCTTCTCTAGGCACGGGAAAGTGGAGCGATTGCACATGCTAATGGTTCAGTGAAAAGTCACACCAGCCTCCCAGACCTGAGTCCAGGGTTGTTGTGAAGTCCGCCCGGCGAAGCAGTATTGCCCAGGTCGAGGGTCCCTTTTCATAGGCAGAAAAGCAAACTGAAAGGTGAAAGTGAAAGTGGCGTCGGCGGGAGTGTGGAAACGCGCTCCGGGAGGAAAATGAGTATAAACTAGGTTCAGGAGACCTGTTAGGCCGAGATCGAGTTGGCATACTTCAGGATGATGTTTTCTCATTCGACGGGGAAATTTTGGTACTTGTTCTTAAAAAAACTCTCATTCCATAGACGATTACACGTAAGCACCCGTGGAATTGTTTCATTTTAAAACGTGATATAGGCAGTTGTTGTTTGGCGCTGATAATACCTGGGTTCTCTTCTCTTGGACATGGTTGAGGATGAAGGTAATACTTTTCAAAACACAGTTTATCTTGTCTAATTGGTGAGCCTGTTGGTCTTGAGAATGGGGGGAAAAGTGCATTATACTAAGTCCTACGAAAGTAACTTGAAACGGAATTACAAGTGGTTATGTGTCTTACTATTACTCTAAACTATTATGGCTCAAGAGTTCAGAAACTAGGGCAAATAGATTCCCCAAAGATTTATTGCTGGCCCTTAATTCTATGAACCCTCAGATATTGCAGAAATTTCCTTTGAATTTCGTTAAGCAAATTATCTAAAGCTTTTACCTCTTTCACAGTGCATCTTGCCCCTCAATTCCCCAAGCATGTGTAGAGTATACAGAGTCCTCAGAGCACAACAAACATTTGTTTTATATTTATATTACATACTAGAGACTTAGGATAAAAAACAAAATAGTGTCTTCATTTCAAGGAGCTTTAAGCTGTAGTGGAGTTACTCATGTAAGAAATACAATGAATTTTTAAAATTTGACAAATCTAAAGTTACAATAAGAAATGTAATGAATTGGATCTTGTGACCTTCTTTGATAGATATAACTACTTAAACAATTTACAGGAAAGTTTATGGTGCTCTAATACTGTATAGTAAACTTCAACATGATGCTAAAGCATGACTGTCTGGGAAGACTAAAGAAGTTAGGTTCTTCCTGCACCTCTACATAAGAATCATTGTGAATGTGGCAGTAATGTGGATTGATGTAGGCAATTGGCATCGGCAACTCAAAACAACAGTTTCCCAAGTCATCAGTGCTCTTTTTAAATAATTGAGTGGTTCTTGCTAAAGTCCCATACAGAGTAGTCTTTGAATTTACATAATAACCCATCTGAAAAATTTTAATATATACCGAGATGATTCAGTTGATACATTTAGTTTTAAGAAGTTAAATTCTTTACCCAGCTATGTATTAACGGGTTTGTCCCCATATTCAAAAAATTGCGCAGAACTAAAGCTTTTCCATCATTGCACAAAACTGTCCTGTGTACATAACAGACTTCCTTCCCTGGGTTTTGCAATGTTCTTAACAAACATGAACAACACCACAAATTCCCAACTACCTCCTTGGAAAAAAGTAGTGATCCCTCCACTTCAGAATTACTGATAGTAAAGAAATCTTTGATTAGAGGAAATGATACAATTTTTTTCAGTCAGTTTCAGCAATTACTTGCTCTTGTCCTGTTCCTGCTGTTTTCAGTGCCTAAGATTTTCTTAGTGAGAGGATAGTTTCTGCTCAGGAAAGCCACATGCAGAAAGTAACAACTCAAGAGTGCTTTCATGAGGAAAACTGAATGTATAATTTTCTTTGATAAGTTATTACAGTTCCTTTCCTTTGCTTATTTTGGTATAGTAAAATCTATTAGAGATAAATTCTTTCTCTTATTCTGTGTGTTTCATTCTAGAAATTTGAATTCAACAAAAATGTATTCTCTGTCAGGAGCCTGAGATTTGTGTGTGGAATCCTAACATCACACAGGTGGATTTGACAGACCTAGATTTAGAACAGTGATACATTCATACGTGAAGTACAAGAGTGATTTTAGCTTTTAGCTTTGGTTTGGAGAGTCAGGGAAATTTTCCCAAGTATGTAGTATGGTAATGAAGCTCACAGCTCTTTGGCCTGCATAGTTAACTGATATTTAGACATAATAATAGTTTGCTAATCCTGAGTATGAAATACTACAATGTTAAAGTCAGTTCTCAATAATCATGTTGTATGTCTTGACATTTCCATTTACAAGCAACAGTTGAAGTTTGGGATTTCTGTTTATTAATTCATTAGCAATAGTAATGTTTCCTTTGATATGCTACCAAGTACAGAAATCCAGTAATGGTGGAAAATATGAAAATCATCTGTGTTCAGTCATATAGAAATAGATATTTTCCTTACCTAAGTCACTTTGTTTCCGTACCATGACTAATTCAAATGAGGATCAGTTTATTTCACTCGACACATTAGAAGCATTTGCTGGGGAGGAACTGCTGAAGTTGTTATAGATGAGACATACAGTATATGTTTTTGATATGACTGGTACATTTAGCTGATGTATACTTTTTGGACTCTTAGACTAAGTGTCTAATTAGTATGATAATGGCCTAGTTTAAAAAAAGATACAAGATAACAGATACTACTTTCTGTTTTTCTTTTTTAACAGCCTTTTAGGTGTCCCTGTTGCCTATGATAATATCAAAGTTGTGGGTGAACTGGGAGATATTTATGATGATCAAGGTCACATTCATCTTAACATTGAAGCAGATTTTGTTGTTTTCTGCCCTGAACCAGGGCAAAAGCTTATGGTATGTATATTATTTTTCCTTAGCTCTCTTTGTGTAATTATGTAACTTAGAAAACTTGAAGAGACCATACACATACAGGTACAGTTTCTCTACATATATACACACATACATGTACAGAGAAGATGTATAGATAAAGATATATAGAGAGATTCAAATACTGTAGATACATAAAAATTTTCTGTGAGTCTGTTTGCTTGGATATAAGTGTAGATACCCTTTGCTTTTGGGTATCATGTAGTAGGAATTTCATTTTCCATCTTTAAGGCAGCATATTGGTATATTGTTGGGTTGCCAGTTGGTGTCTTAATAAGAGAAGTAAGTCCCTTTGCATTCTGAGTTACTATTGAAAGGCATGGACTTTCAATAGTAACTTTCAATAGTTCCTCAGATTTTATTGATTTTCTTCTAGTAGTTTTGAATATTCTTTCTTCGTGTCTTCCTCCTTTATTTATCTTTTTGGTTCAATGGGTTTACTCTTAATAATGCTTGATTCTTCCTTCTCTTTAGTATATCTGCTCTTTTAGTGGGAGTTACTCTTTTTTGTGCACTTGTGGCGTTATCTTTCTTCTACTTCTGAGTGTTAGATTCACTTAATATTTCTTGTAAGGTTGATCTAGGTGTATGAATTCCTTTCATTTATACTTATCTTGGAAAGTTTTTCTCTTTTATTTCTGAAAGGTAGTCTTGTTGGGTGTAGTAATCTTGGTTGGCAAGTATTTTCTTTCAGGACACGAGGTACATTGTTTTGTCTATGCTCTGTACCCTCCTGACCTTTAAGGTATCTGCTGTTTATCTAATGAGGTCACCTTTAAATGTGGCTCTTAGGTCTTGCAGAATTTTATAATCTTCTTTCCTATAGTTTTGACAATTTTAGTATATGCTGTGGAGGAACTATTTTCAGTTGTTTCTGTGTTGGGTTCTAGAATCTTCCTATACCTGGATGTTCATGTCTTTCCAATGATTTGAGAAATTTTCTACTGTTACTTCACTGAATGGTTTTCTGTGCTGTGCTGGTGACTTGTAACTGTTAACTTGACTGGACTGACTCGGTTAAGAAACTCCCAGCTTTGGTTTGTCACATCTTTAAACTATGTTTCTGCTTTGTAGCCAGATTACCGTGGACTGAGCCCTCAGAAATTATGAGCCAAAGTAAAACTCATTTGCTTTGAATTGCAAGTTTCAGGTATTTCAGCAGTGGGAAAGCTGACCAATCCATATCTGTTTTACCTTTATCTCTTCTTCAGATTGTAAGTTATGCAGATCTTTGATTTATTTTTTAAAATGGTCTTCCCAACAACTCAAATGATCCATTCTTTTTTTCTGGATATCTTATTGTTTAACATGTCAATGTAATTATTATTTTTAATTGTTTTCTAGTCTCCATACTAAAGATATGAATGGTTTAACCATCATGCTTAAAAATGAGTGTTCTGAATTTGTTTTTTAATATTTTTTAATATTTCAAAAGACCTGTATTGAAACCCCATAGTCAGTACAAACTCAAACAAGAGGGTCTCTCTTCTGCTGCTGCTGTTTCCAGCTACAGCGCCCGAGTTTACTAGGATGTGCAGTGCAGTGCATTTCTTTTCTAACATCAGCCCACTGTGATGACAAAATATTAGCTATTTAGTTTATAAATCTGCAGGGTGCTGGTTTCTGTGCAGATGGAGATTATTGGGACTCACTCACTCATTTGCACCTTGAACTCTTGCAGTGGGAAGGAAAGTCTACTCTTGGGCCCAGTTCATGGGTGCTAGTGTGTTTTCTTTCTATTGCTATGCTGTTATCCTGGGTCTGAAAATCTTGTAAAATACACTTTGGTTTCATTGTTTTTGTGATTTAGCCAAAAGGCCATCCTCAAAATGTACGCACATAAAGGGTAAACTGTCTCTTAATAAGACTACTTATATCATGTTAAATTGAATCACTGAAGAATGTACTTCTAAGCTTTAAAATGTAGCGTGTATCCAGAAATGTAATGTGGATCCCAGTGATAAAAAAGCGTACTCTTCTTATCTCGAGGTCTTTTTACATGTAGGTTGTATTACAATAATTTCTGCTTCATTTCACTGTGGTTATAGAGTAACCTAGTCCCAAAGAAATCCTGTTAGAAGGGCATAGCTGGTTTTTTGTTTGAATCAGGCCTGTTTGAACCAGATTGACTTAGTTGATTACCTGTTGTTTATCTAGTTAAACAACTGACATGAAATTACTTCATAAAGTTGGAGCTTTCTAAAAATTCTGTAGTATGCCAAAGTTATGTTTTGGTATGGCATATGGTAAGTTGTAATTGAGTTAAACGTTTTCCATACTAACTAATACCATTAATTGGATGTATTCATAAAGATCTATTTGAATCTTACACAGTTTTGCTCACCCTTTAATTCTTTGGCTTTCTTCTTGCTCTTTTGTTCTTTTTTCTTTCTTCCCAGGGTATAGTCAATAAAATATCTTCTAGCCATATTGGCTGTCTTGTACATGGATGTTTTAATGCCTCCATCCCTAAGCCCGAGCAGATGTCAACTGAGCAGTGGCACACTGTGGAGATAAACGTGGGTGATGAACTGGAATTTGAAGTATTTCGTTTAGACTCAGATGCTGCTGGAGTGTTTTGCATTCGAGGAAAACTAAATATCGCTAGGTTGGTTCATCATATTTGAAAGAAGGATTAAAGCAGTAGGCAAAAAACTCCTTTGCATTGATATATATATAAGAATTGTGTTTCTTTATCAGATGTTCTGTGCTTGGATTAGAAGCTTGAATTTAATGTTTAGTGACAGAATTTTTCTGAACCAAGTCAAAACTTAGAAATCATGTTTTGACTTCTGGAGAAATTCTATGGAAGCACAATTTAACATTTGGTGTTAAATTTACCATTGAATTTAATGGTTTAGTAGCCCTAGATGTATTGATAGGATGAGGGATAACAGGATAGAATATGTGAAGTTTATGTCATTGTTTTGGATCTTATAGTGTTGTTATTTAGAAAATCTTTGTATATTGACTATTCTTCCTCTCATTTTGTTGCATTATTTTTCCTTGTTACTGTTAATATAACTGTTTTTTATTTTTGTTTTTTTTGCAGTTTACAATCCAAGTGCTTTGAAATGTCAGAAGTAGCAGAAACTGTCACAGAGGAAGCTGTTGAAAAAATTTCAAAGAAGAAAAAGAAAAAGAAGAAAGTCCCAGAAACAGATGAAGTGGATGTGAGCACCACAGAGCTCACAGATTTAGTGGACGTGACTCCAAAGGAAGAGACGGACCTGCAGATGAGTAATAATGTGAGTGACCTCTGTGAGGAAGAGCCAAAGAAGAAGAAGAAGAAGAAAAAGCAGCAGGAGTATCAGGATCAGGACCCTGTTCTCCAAGGTAGTGACTCCAGTGGTTACCAAAGTGACCATAAAAAGAAAAAAAAGAAAAGAAAACACAGTGAAGAGGCTGAACTTTCCCCAGTTCTGGAATGCTCACCTAAAAAGAAAAGAAAAAAGTAGTTTTCTTTAGGACATTTTAAATATGATAACATTTGTTAAGATTTATACAGAAAAGATAAATAAATGTTTGGAATGATATGCTTATGTGTGCCAGTAGTTTATAAAACAGGGAACCCTCAGGTAGTAGTTGGAGAGGTTTTGTGCTAAAATCACAAAACTGGTTATGAATTTGTTTGGGTAATACCAGTATTAAAAGTACCATTTTATTGTGTATAGAAAGTTATAAATGCTGCTCTCATTCTTGATTCTTAGAGATGTTACACTCTACATAAAATTGTTTTTATACCCTTAACGTTAGCAAAAAAAGCTATAGAATAAGTTTTTTTTTTTTCCTGGTAATGGGTTTTACGTTTAGTCAAACATTATTTTTAGTTCACTTTTTAAAAAACTCAGTGCATTTTTCAGTTTTTAGTTTTCTTTTATCATAGCTACAGTGTCGCTATTGTTTTTAACATAAAATCGATTGCCACAGTAGCCCCTAGAGTCTAGATCTCTTAAGTACTATGGCACTGTTGAATGTCCAGTGAGAGACATTATTCACTATTATATTCTTCCATATTTGTGTGTTTTAATTCTTGAGAAATGGATATAAACAGTTGTTGTAATGAAAGTTGTACTTCTTTCCTTTATGGAGAATAATATTAAAGGAAAAGCATGCATATATACATACATACAATACAAATATGGAAATACAGATAATTAGTAATTGTGGCAAGTGCTATGAAGAAAAAGATCAACCACTCCTATTACCTACATTAGTGCTGGCAGATAGATGAATGATTGCCACTTTTGTTGCAATTCTGTCTAATACCAGGCAAAGCACTAGTCTCACAGTTTAATGTTTGATAGCAAATTCTGCTAATGGTATACTTACTTTATTTAATCTGTAAGAATACGAGGAAGACTTTTAAGGTGTTTGACAGTTCACAACACTGGTCTATAAGGAGATGTGTCAGACACTAGAAATATGCTAGCTAGTCTTTCTTTCATTACAGTAGAGTTTTTGAAATTACTTGTCCAAGTTGAAATATGTTGTTAGTATAAGGTACTGCAAGATTTTCAAGATACACAAAAAAGTAAACTGTCTCAATTTTTTTTTAACTGTCTTAATTTTTATACTGGTGAAGTCATAACTATTTTTGTATAGTGAATTAAGTAATATACTAATTGCAGTCTGTTTTCAGTTTATTTTTCTACAAAGGTTAAAGATTGTGCAAGAGTCCACATTATCTTTCTTAGGAAAGTCCTACTTAGAACAAAATGAGTGTTGATAAAAAGTTGAAACAAAGTAAGTTACCAAGATTTAATGTAGTGAAATACCCACAAAATGTTTACTTTAAATTTTATAATAGAGATTGTTGGACAATATGAAAAAATAAGTGAAACAATTCTAACTCTATTCCATACATACCGAGAAAGATAAATTGATGGTAGTCATGAAAAATAACGTAACTAAGCAAAAAAAAGCAAGTCCTTTTTGCTTCAAGCGATGTTTCTGCTGTGTTTTACTTTATAAAAATATGCCACTTAGAACAAAGAAGGGGTGGTCCCTGAGATTTATCCTAATCCTCATAATTAAGGTTACAAATTTTCCCTCTGTGTCTATTATGTCATGTGGGTACAAAGTTTTAACAATCACAGGAATCCAGGTGGGCGTAATGCAATCATATGGAGCTCTTTAATATCAGAAAATTTTCTGCAGCTGATGGCAGATGAGGACATGAGAAAGTTCTGGAACGTGGAAAGATGATAGAAGGTAGGCTCTTTCTAACTGAAGATGGAGGGAGCCATGTGGCAAAGGCCTGATAAACTGAGAAGTACCGCTGGCAAGCAGCCAGCAGCAAAATTATACTACATACAGCAGAGTTCTGCCAGTTATAAGAATAATTCAAGAAGCAGATTTTTTTTCAGATTCTCAATTTAGTTATTAACACCTTAGTATCAGTCATATGAAATTGCAGTCAGAGAATCTACCCCGAAGCTTGTTAGACTTCTGACTGATACAACTTTGAACTGTAGAGTAGGTGTTCTTTTAAGCTGGAAGTCTGTGGTGATTTTTTTAAGAGAATAAAACCAAACAAAGCAGAATAAAGCCAAACAAAACAAAACAGTGAAACTGATACAGGACTTCAAAACAAAATAATAGGAAATCAACAATGGCTGCCATAATGTTTCTTGTTACCTTCGGTATAACTGCCCATACCATCAGACCTAATAAAATCAAATAAAACAGAACAGAATAAAACCAATCAAAACAAAACAGTGAAAGTTATACAGGATTTCAAAACAGTAGGAAATCAACAATGGCTACCATGATATATCATGTTATGTTCAAAATAGCGGCCCGTGCCATCAGAATAAAGTGATACCAAACAAGACAGAGTAAGACAAATCAAAACAAAGCAATGAAGGTGATACAAGACTTCAAAATAATAAGGAATTAACAGTGGCTACCACCTTTCCTTTTTACGTGTTTCCTCCCCTTTCACTTTCACAGTATCTATTGTGCATTTTGGATTCCACTAACTCCTTTAGCTTTTTATACTAGGGAGACAACATGATGTTCACCTATGTGAGTCTGAACCATTTCACCCAAGAGCATAGTCACAAGTTGTGTCCATTTACCTACAAAAGCCTCATGTTTATCCTTCTTCATAACCAAGTAGCTTTCCATTGTATTAAAAGTGCTGTATCTTTCTTACTCATTCTGTAGTGATTTGTCAAATACCCATAATCAACTAATACAGTTGTGTGATATATAATACTTCAGTCAGTGACTGACCACATTTCTGATGGAAGCTATACCAGATAGCCTAGGTGTGAAGAAGGCTGTGCCACCTACATTTCCATAAATGTATTTGCACAGGTACACAACACTGAAATAAATACATTTCTCAAAATATATTTCAGTTGTTAAGCAACATATGCCTGAAATAGCCTTATGATACCATTTGGTACCTAGTTATATTGTGTACTTACAGAGTTGTATTGATCTTTATATATGTCTTTTGGATGTATGAAAAAGTCAATTTTATCTAGAAAATGCTTTGGGGGTTTTCTTAGGAGCTGTACTAAGTAAAAAACAATGACAGTACAACTTTATAATTTTCCTCATCAATAAATGTTAAGTTCTTTAGTCAAGTCTATTGAGTCCTTCAGTAAGACTGAGTTTTACTCTTAAAGTTCTTTATATGTCTTATTTCCCAGAGTTTTACATTATTTCTTGTTTTTATCAATGAGATTTTGTGACATACATCAAAGCTAATTCTTACAGGACAAAAGATAATTTCATATATTAACCTGTCTGATCAGACATGCTAAAGTTTTGTGTTTTATAGACCTTATCAAATCATCCCAGGTTTTTTGTTTTTCTTGTGTTTGACTTTAATTCCTAGTCTTTTCTAAATCCTGTATATTTTGGGGTCCCTCCCCCCACCTTGGCTTAAGTTACTAGTTAACTGTTTAATTTCAAGTATTCTCAGTAATACAAGCGTTTGACTTTAACATCTTCCTCTCTGATTTTTATATAGACTGAAAGTGTTCATCATGCAGTGAGTGATCTTAGATACTCTAAAATTTTACCTTGGAATTCTTTCACCGAGGATTTATTTTTAAGTGTGTATTTTAAAATTTCCCACAAATAGCTTAAGTTTTTATCCCAGTTGCTGTCTTTTCCCTGTTTGCTTCTTGCTGCCTTGCACATTGTTGTCCTCAAAGATGTGCTCTTATTTGCACTTTCGGAAGCTGAATTTTTTTTGGTGCCAGTTCATACTGCATTTTTTTAAAAAAATATTCTTTAGGCATTTAGTGTATTTTTAAAAACTATGCAAAACACTGTCTTATATATAGACTGTGTAATAGGAACAAAATTGAAAACTAATAGATGATTCTGTACTTGGTGTAACTCTTGTCATTTCTGTTGGATAACTAATGAAAAGTTCAACAAATACTCAACTCTGTATCATTGGCTCCCCTTCCAAAAACAAAATGGAAAGGCATTGGTCTAATTTTTTTTTTTTTTCTGAATCCTCTACCTGGGCAGGAATAGGTAACTTCATGGTATTGTTTTGACTGCTACTTCTTTCAAATAAATATTTGGTACACTGGATTATGTTAAAGCCAGATAAGTTGTCTGAATGTTTGAAAAAATTTAGTAAGTTATAAAATTGGAGTAATTAAGAATAGAAATAGAATCAACAAACATAAATATGTATCCAGGATTTCAATAGCAAATAAGCTTCAGTGTATCGAGTGGATAATTAGTTCCATATTCTTTAGATATAATTAGAAAATGCTCTGGTATTTAGTGACTCAAGGAAACACTAAGACAAGTGAAATCCATGCCAATTCTTAGTAACAACTGCAAAGAGAAGGTAAGATTTATCATAGAGGACTATAATTTAGAATTTAAAATTAGAATGTTTTAGTAAATCAAGTGACAGGGTTTTACGAGATTATGAGGAAGATATAAGTAAATGTGCCGAGTATAATAGAAATCCCTATTAATTCTGCATCCTACCACAGATAATGATTGATTACACTGATTAACTCCAGGTTCTTGGATTTGACAAAGAATTGCAAATGCACAGTAAAATGGCAAGTGAAAAGCAGCTGCATTTATTGAAGATCATAGGAATGTGTGCTCAAGGCAAATCTATGCTGACCAAAACGTGGCATGAATAGAAAGTGCTGGGACAACAGGAAAGCAAAAAGTACATAACATGCAGATCAAAAGGCTTTTAGATTTTAAAGGATATCCACCCCAGCCTGGGTCTTTAGGCAAAACTGATAGGAATGATTAACAGGGTGGTGAGTCATTCATCTCGGGTCTTTCAACACACATGCTTATTTCAGGATTCACTCATCTGAATTACATATATGAGATGTGGTACATATTTTATGAACCCTGATTAGGTTTCAAATAGGATTAATGTGACTCAAAATCAGTCCAGGAGATCCAGCATGCAATTGCTGTCAGCTAGAGCTTCAAAGATTTTCTGAGTGTTTGTTATACCCCTTAGGACAGTGGAAGGAGGTGCTGTCCAAACTAACAGGTATAGGAGAGATTTCCGCAGCTCTATTCTACCTGTATTAGTTGTATATGGACCATATCACCAGTTCAAATCATATAGATATCAAAAACACCTTTTCTCTGTGTCAGTAATTTATAATTACATGCAAGAAACCTGAAAGAATACTAACTAATTATCAAAGTATTTCTGTGCTCATTATTCTGAAATTCATACCTAATTATTCGTTGCTTTCAAACTTTACATCCAAATGACAGTGATATAACTATGATGTAGTATAATTTTGAACAATCTAACTTACCTATCTAGAAGTTTCTTATCTGTAAAACAAGAACACCGAATTGGGAACTAGATGATTTATAGGTTTCTTTCAGTTACAAAATCCTGAATGTCACTGATACTGTTGTCTTTTGTGGATAGTCTCTTAGGTACGTGAACTCTCATTTCACTTGCTTGCATTAGAATTGTGAGGAGTGTAAGATCTTACCATGCTTATAAATATGCCACAGTTTCATGGATGCTAACGTAAGAGATAAGACTAAGTCAAGGACAAAAACTTTATTGTACATTATGAAACATGAACTTCATATTTATTCCACTTCCACTTGACCTATGTCAGATGGCAAACCTTTTAGAGACTAAATGCCAAACTGCAACCAAAAACCCACTTATTTATTGTGAATTGCCAACACTGCGATTAAACTCACATACTAAACTTGGTTTGTTGGCATCTGTGAGTGGAGGTGCTATTTTTATTTTCCAAGACTTTAATAAATATCCTTGAAAGGTTGGTCTGGAACAAACTCCAATTCTAGTTATTTTGTGGACTTTATGGAAAATTAATCTTCAAGTTGTTCATTTTTATAGGTGTTAAAAAGATATGCATGTTCATTGTAAATAGTTATTATCCTGTTGCACTACATACACAGTCATGCTTTTTAATTTATTTTTGTACACTCATAATAGTGAGTATCTGGCAACTTTCCCAACATCATTTTTGCAAACTTATTTACTGCATGGTTTCACATGGGCTTGTGAAATCATTGGGCCCAATCTTAGGCCCCTTTGCAACCCCATCCCATGAATCATGTGTTCTGAAATAGCCAAGTGATTAAACATGGATACCGGTGGAAGCTTTGGGAATAGTAGTTTTGACCCCGTAGGAGAGTGAGTTGTGTTCTTACCTCTTGGATCATTTAACTGCTGTGAGAATGAATCCCACAAATGTTCAAACAGGGAAGTGAATTAACTGCACTTTGAAATCCATCACCACATCTGCACAAGACCATACTTCCTACTGCTGTTCCCAGCCAGTGCGCACAAGCAACACAGATAGGGAAGCAGTCTTATTCTAGGAGACAGGACTCTTCTGGTGACTGATGTGACTTGAAGATTCCCAATGGTCCTGCAGCAAAGTTTCTGTAGGTTACATAGAAACCTGGAATTCTCCCACCTACTTACCTACCCTTCCTCTGCATTTCCTTTGGGGGCCAGAAGCTTACCCTGTCTACTCTAGTTCCCTCACATTTTTCTTCAGGCATTTTACCTAATAAAATTGCATTTTAAATTATGCTTCAGTATCTACTTCTAACAGAAGTGAACTAATAAAGTTCAGTGATTCCTGGTAGGATCCAGAGAATGGTGATTACTTTGGCCATCAAATGTAGTAAGCCCGTTGAGAATCAGGAAGGCACATGCACAACACAGCCAGAGAGACAGAGTAAACTAATAATTATTTTTGCAACCGACTGGAAGCCATAACTACCTCCATAGATTTCTGTAGTCCATAACCCAAGAACTCCCTTCCTCTTCTCCATGAGAACAGGAGCACAGTTGATCTAACTGCCTCTGAATCCACAGTACCAGTATTGTGTTAGTCATAGTAGGCATTCAATAACTATTTGTTGAATGAGTGAAAATTTTAAACAACACTTATTTTTTCTCCTTGTGACCTCTAACTATTTGAAGACTGCAGTATTATGTAAATACAAAGGACCTCATGGAGCCAGTTTACTTCAGAAGATCAAGTAAAAAGAATCTTTGTTGTTTCTACTTGATTAAATTAAAGCAGAGTATCAAAGTAATCCACCCTCAGAAGAGAGCTGATTAAATCTACTTTAAAATTAGAAAATCTATTTCCTCTCAAGTCACATGCCAATAACACACACCACTACTTTGTTTTGTTTTGCATTCTTTTTCAGAAAAGCAAAGAAAGGCATTGTTTTCATCCAGCCAGATTTTGGAGATACTATACTGTATATTCTACCAGCCCACATGTGAGAGACAGCAAGAAAGAAATACTAAAATACTATGTGCTTACAGCTTAAGTGGGAATTCTTTGTTAACTTTCTACATTTGAATTTAATTTCAATTATGGAAAACCTGTGCTGCCATCCTATGAGCCTTTGAGAGACAACACATTTAAACAAATGATGAAAACATTTTGTTCTCCAAAATGAATACTTCTAGAGCAGATTTGGACTACAAGTGACAGGTGATGAAGAGGAATGAGGAAAGACTGACCTTTATTTTTAATATTTTTATTGTTTGTTTTGAATGTAATTATGTAGTGAGGCATTTTAAAATATATTTTCTTTGTACACATTTTTCTCACATTTTAAGATATATTTTGTATGTATGTTTCTTTATTCTACCAGCCATATGATTTAAAGAAAGAAGGTTGCAGTAATTATGCTCCTCCACCAATAATCCAAAGTTCTGAAGTTTTTGCAAATAGATTTTATAGAGTAAAACAATTTATCAGTATGAGGGGATCCACAATTACAATACATTGTGTCAACCTGAGAAATTTAGAAGCTTAACTAAGCCACTCAGCAGGGATCCAGGGTCCTTATTTGTAAATATCCTCAGCTTGTGAAAGAGGAGAGCAAGAAGTGAGTGCTGCACCCACCCTGAGGATGGTAGCCTACTTACAATATAAGGGAGGAGAAGAGGCTTGCTCTCTCCCTTTTTTGCTCTTGCTGCCTTTTCTATTCTCTGCTGCCTTGAAATATTGCCCCTGTGCTATGTAACCCTGCCTTGGAGCCAACTGATTATGGGCTGAAACCTCCACAAACTGAGCTAAATAAACCTTTCCTCCCTTAATTTTGCATGCTGAGTATTTTGTCTCAGCAATGAGAGAAAAGTAACCAAGACAAAATACCAGACAAGTGGGGTCATTGTTGTGACTGTACTGACCTTGTGGTTTAAGTCTTTGGGAAAAGCTTGTGGGAAGAGTGTGGAAAGGTTCAGAGATGTCACCCGAAAAAGTACAGCTGAAACACCTTAGGCTATTCTGTAGAGGAGATTCTAGTCAGACCTCAGAAGACCAAAGAGCTGATAGAAATCCTGCTTGGGAGACTTTTGCTGGGAACAGGGACTGCATTGGTTGTTGGATTCCAGAGGATGTGTGTTATGACTTGGTAGAAAGTTTTTCTACAATTTGTTTGTGTCCAGATATTTTGCCTGAGACTGAGATTAAGAGTGGTAGGCTAATTATTCTGGCAAAAGAAATTTCAAGGCAGTCAAATGTTGAGGTGGTGGCATGGCTATTGTTGGAGTCTTTTAGCCTGATTTATGTTGAGAATCAATAGCAAAGATCACAGAAGGATGATTTAAAATATTGTGAATTTGGTCAGAAAAGGAGCTCCAGTAAAGGTGTAAACTGCAAAGATAGAGCTGGGAAATCTCAATTGTCAGCAAGGAAGGAACAGAAGAATAAAAAAGATGGCCCAAAGGCATCACAAAAAGCAGCAAGTCTCTACCCTTTTCAGCCTCAAAACTGCAAAAGTAAAAGACTTTGCTTTAAGGAGAAAGTTGCAGAGCATCATGTTCCCAAATGGTGACTGAAAATTTGTTCCTCAGAATTGGATTCAGAGTACCTAGTGATCTATGCACTCGAATCCTACAGCCAAGAGAGAGGAAAGCCTTGCTGCTGCTCCACCTGGCAGCAGACCATGATATCATCCATATGGTGTTGGTTATAGGTGCATGTAGAATTCAATAGTTATGTGGTTAAAAAGACTTACACCTCAATTGCAGAAGGCCTAGGAAGCCAGGCAGTGTGCCCCTGAGAGGGCAGTATGTGAAGCTCTGAGCATGAAGTTGAAGGTGCAATGGAAACCCCAGAAGTTAGAAAAGCAGCGAACATAAATAATCTAAGGAAACCTGCAAGGAGGGAGCAAAACCAGCCCAAGAGAGAAGCCTTGGGAGCTACAACCACCACAAGTGCCATAGGGGTGGAATCACTTAAGCACATCGGGTCTCACAATTTGCCACAGATTGCTTCAAATGCTGGACATGGGACTTCAGGATTTAACATTTGCCCTGCTGGATTTTGTACTTGCTTTGGTCTCAATCCTTTGTATTCCCCTGTTTGTAACTTTTGATATAAAAATGTTTATCTTGGACTGGGAATTTAGCTCAGCAGCACAAGTGCCTTTCTGGAAAGTTGTGAGTTTGATTCCCCAATACCCCCCCCCCAAAAGATTATCTTGTGCCATTGAACATTGGAAGTGTTTAACTTTGTTTTAATTTGTACAGAGGGTTGCAGCTAAGAGACTACCTTACATCTTGGAGACTTGGAACTCATACTTTTCAGGAATGTTTTAACTGCTAGGACTTTGACAACTTTTAGAGATGGAGTAAATGCCTTTTACATAAAGGACTGTACATGAGTGTTTGGGGAGCCAAGTACAAAATGTTGTGATGCTAATGTAATATAATGTTGATAGACTTAATGCTTGTTCTTAAAGATTGTTAAACCTTGTCAAGTTGGTGACCAGTCCCTTTTCTTTAAGCCAGTTTCCAGATGCAAACACATGCTTATTCTTATCATTTCATAATTTAGAACATTATAACACAGATTTAACAATGCTTAAGGACCAGCACTAAGTCTATCAACATTATATTACATTAGCATCATAATATTTTGCCCCTGTATCCCCAAAGACTCACATGCATTCCTTTATGCAAAAGGCATAGTATTATAATAAGAACATAGCATAAGGCAGTGAGTATATAATTTAAGATCTAGATCACAGATGAATGGTAAGACAAATGTATTTTCCATTGCTTCAACAAAATATATAAGAAAATAACGTTAAAGGTGAGGAAAGGTTTATTTTGGCCCCTGATCTCAGAGGATTAATTCCAAAATTGGTTGGCTTCATAATTTTAGGGCCTTTATCAAGACAGAGCATCATGACAGGTGGGTGTGATGTAGCAAAGCTATGCACCTCACCAGGAAGCAAAGAGGGTGAGACAAAGGGTCAGGATCCTAATAATCCCTTGGAGGAAACACCCTCAGTGACCCAACTGCCTTCTTTCCCATTCTTAAAGATTCTATCAGCACAACAGGATGGCAAATGGGCTTTTAGCCTATGAGCTTTGAGAGACATTTAAGATCCAAACCATAGCATTACTTGGAAGCCCCCAAAAGAAACATGTCTATCTCACAATGAAAAATGCTATCAGCCCATTTCCAAGAGTCCCCCAAAACTCTTCCAGCATTACTGAAAAGTCCCAAGGCCAAAGTATCTTCTGAGACTCAAGGCAAACTTGTGCTCTGAGCCCCTGTAATAAATGAGAAAACAAGTTATATACTTCCAAGATACAATGGCATAGAAGAAACATCCATGTTCCAAACAGGATGAAAGGGGCAGAGAAAGAAAGATCGAGCCAAAGCAACACTGAGATCCAGCAGGGCAAACATTAAATCTAACAGCCTCCTGGGCACATGTTTGCTAAACATGACCTCTAAAGGCTTGGACACCTCATCCCTGTGACTTTGATATTTGGAGCCCACATGGCCATTCCCTGTGGTGATCTCTCCTATCTGCTGAGAGCTTCCTCCAGCAGGTTTTCTGTTCTTGGCATCTCTAACTTCCTGGGGTCCTACATCACCCTGCCATCACCTTTGCAGGGATTCTGTTTGACCCACCAGACTTTCTTCTGAAATCTAAGCGGAATCCTGCATGGCTGTAACTTGTACATTCTACTTGCCGGTAAAACCAGCAAAATAGATGATGTCAAAAACTTCTGCCAGCTTCTAGAATCTCAAAGTTGGAGCTACAGTCTAAAAGATGGGGGGTTTTTTGTTTTGTTTTGTTTTGTTTTTTGGGGGGGTAAGACCACCATGGCTCAACTCCATACATGCTTCCTCACAGAAAAAAAAAATAAACAAACAAAAAACTACTGGAACGCCAGCTGTATCTGGCCCCACTCGAACCGTGGTGCAGTGCCTTCATACCTACGTGGTTAAACAGTAGCAAATGAGTCCATAGCCAGCTCTGTGGCAGCACCATGAGGCTTTTCCCAGATGAATGTGTTTGAAATGAGTTCATACTTTTACACCCTTGAGCCTGGAGTGAGTGGCATCTTGCTAATCAGTAATATGCCCAAAAGAAATATTTCCTATTGTCATGATGTGAAGAATTAGATTTTCCTTTAATGGTAGTAATGCTTGTGGTTCACTTTTAGGCTCAAATTTAAACATGCTCTTTTTCCAACCAAAGTGAAGACTTTTACATTTTGCATTTTGCTTTCATTTTCATAGTAAATCTGGCTAAAATTACACATAGGAACAGGTGTTATCAAAATACATGGGTTAAAGTTTAAAACTTCAGTTACAGTAAAAGACATTGCCATGAATCTCTCTCAAAATTCTCATTCTTCTTTCCAACATAATCTTGTATCTGTATGACATATAATCAAAGATAGTCAATGCTGGGGTCAGGTGCCATCCTCTCACACCCAAAATTAAAGCATGTCCATGTCTACCTTGCTGACTGGATCTGGCACCGTGCTACTTCTGACTCTTCTGCCGGAAGTCAAGATGACCATGAAAGGTAGATTTTTTTCATTGATTCAGGACATTGATGCAGCCATGGTTGTGCAACTAATGACATGAAAAACTGCCAGATCTGCTTCAGAAAGTGGCAAGAATAATAGAATAGTATTTTCAAATTAATAGCAATGTATCTTTTACTGTAATATTTTCTTAATTATTCCGCTTATACCTTGAACTCATGTCAAAGTCTGAATACCAGGTTGTCTTGAAATTTCCTTTGCCAAATAAACCTTTACAATCAGCCTCGTAAAAGGTCTCAGAGCATGAACAAACAGTAGACAAATTCTTTGCTAAAGTGTAACCATAGTGGTTTCTAATCTGATTCTAAGCAGTCTTCATTTCCACCTGAATGAAAACCTACCAGCACCTTTATTGCCTGCATTCTTTCAGCATTTTGATCTTCTGAGATCAACTATAATTGCCCTATAGTTCAATTTACGATATGGAAGACTTTAACTAGCATCTCTAAATGTTTTTAGATCCCTCGCATAGTCACTGCATTTCTTAGTACCAATATTCTGTATTAGTCAGCTTTATCTTGCTTTGCCTCAGTACCTCAGATAACCAATTTAAAAGAAGAAAGGTTTATTTGGGCTCAAAGTTTCAGCGATTTCAGTCCATGCTTGGTTTGCTTGGTTTAAGGCCAGTGGTAAGGCTGAACGTGATAAGAGTGTGTACTGGAACAGTCCTGCCCATCTCATTGTAGCCATGAAACAGAAAAAGAGAGAGGAATATTCCTTTCACAGACACGCCCTTAATGATCTAATTTCCTTCCACCTGGGCCTGCCTTCTAACTACTCCATTACTTCCCAATAGTGGTACAGACAGACTACCAAGGCTCTAACACATGGCCCTTTAGAAGACATTTAAGATCCAAACCATAGCATATTGGAACCATAAATTATAGGTTCCACAAAAGTCTTTTTCTCTTTCTTATAAATATCTTATTAACATAAGCCATTTCTTTCAGCCAAAGAATGCTCTAATACAGTTAGGGATAGTATAGTAAAGATATAATCTATATTAGTAAAGATGTAGTTTATGTTAGTAAGCTTATTGAATTTTTTAAGCAGGCTTTAAAATATTTTTTAAGTATGGCAGGCAGCCCGCTCAGATTTCTGCTAGATGTTTACAGTTGAAATAGGTATGTTGGTATTGCTTTTCTCATTTGTATGATGTTGAGTTTATTGACTACCCAGTTGCATTTGAGCACTGTAGAGATACTGGTGAGTATGTAGCATATGTGGTATTTGGGGAAATATATAGACTTATACTTACCTTCATCTAGATGTGTGTCTAGATGTGAATGGATCTCATTTTTTCAGTAATATAAAGATACAGTATCTTTCCACTGATGTCATTTTCCCCTTTTATCCCAACTTTATGATTACTGAGTGATCGAGGTGTATGGAGAATACTCATAAGAGAAATGCTTTGTACTAAATTTTTATTTTTAAAACTGTAAAAAGCAACACATTAAGTGCTTACAGTTGGCACATTTTCTGTTAAGGGCTAAGCGTGCTACAGATGTGATTATTAGATAGTAAATGTTTGCACTGTCATACCCTATATTATATTGAGGAACTTTTTGAACTAAAGAAATTTTTTTCTTAACAATGGGCCACATTCTCTGTTGCATCATTTCAGCTCAAATTTTCTTCACCAGGATGACCAAATTACGCAAAGCAGTTAACTTTCCTCTATGGTGGAGTCCCATCTTGAGGACGCTCATTATATCATGTTTCTCACAAAAAAAGCAAGGTTTTATAGGATAAACTAAGAGGTAATTTTAATAATACTGCTATAAAGTATTTAGTAAATCTTTCAAAGAAGCTCAGAACATCTTCATTCAATAGTAAGAATTAGATTAGTCTTTTAAAAACCAAAGGTAAATCTTGGATGTACAGTTAATAGAATTTACAAATAATATCTTCAATCATCAAACAAAAATTGCATCAGTAAATGATGTTACAGAAATAGTGTATGCTTTCTGAAGTGGAAGATAAATTTATCTGTAAGAGTAACAATATTTGCATTTATAGTCACCTTTATACTTGATTAAGTGCTATAGAAGAGTTAGTCCATATCCTTAATATAATTGTCTTAACATTTTGTTAAGTTTCCAGTTTTATGTATAATGAATATAGTGCATATGAAGCAGAGATATTTTGGCAAATGTGTTGGTAATTGTATTTTTATATATGGTTTTTCTAATGTAAACTTTCTTTAAATTTGATAGAGATCTTAAAAACTTAGAAAGAATTTTATAATTACAAGCTATAAAAGCTACATTGTTATGGTAAAAAGTATAATACAATATCTCAAAGATATAAATCTAGATAACAAATTTAAATTATTTTGCATAGAGAAATAAAGACTAGAGTAATTTAAGGAAGATAAAAATAATAACTCAATGATAAGACTTAACTATTGTTACATGAATTAAAGAGTAATCACTAAAATAACTTGAACATGTAAAAAGGTAGATGTAAAATGGATTATAATAGTTGAAAATTGGAACAAAATTTTCAGGTATTAGGTAAAAACACAATGCTATATTTAATTAGACAGACATCATCTCCCATAAGAAATTATTCTACCTGTACAAAGGTAATCACATTTTTGCCCATTTTAGAATTTGAAATAAACTTAATAAGTCTTCATACAATTTTCTGGAAGACATTAGGAATTACATTTTAAGAATTCATGTTTTCTAAGAATAGAATTAAGCTATTAAAAGGGAAGTGTGATGGGCTCCTCCCAATGATATTAAAGAAATTAATTTCTGATTTTTTCATTTAGTAAAATGGATTCCATGATTTTATTTTAATGTTTGCACCTATAGAGAATTAAACATTCCAGTTCTACAATGAACAAGGTTTTCTTGTGGTTTCTCACTGCTTTTGTGTCAACTCCTCTTACTTTCTCATACTCTTTCATTGATCCTTTGCTTTGAGGTGGAGATGGTCACAGCAACTTCTGCATGTTCCTCTCCCACCATTTTCCCTTCATATCACCATGCCTATATCTTTCTGTTTGTTGAGACAGGGTCTCTCTATATAGCTCAGGCTGGCCTTGAACTCACTATGTAGCCCAGGCTGGCCTCAAACTCATAATAATCCTCCTAGCTCAGTTTTCTGAATGATAGGATCACAGTTAGGTGACACCACACCTGATTGCCTGTGGTTTTTGAATATTGGAAATGATCATTACAATTTTGCTAGTTTTCTGAGACATATCTTAGAAAAATCAGAAAAGGAGGAAAGATTTATTTTGACTCATTGTTTCAATCTCTGGTCAAGTGGTTCCATTGCTTTCTGCCCTATGGAACACTACAGCAAGCTGGCATGGTAGAGGAGGTCCGCTTACCTCATGGTAGCCAGAAAGCCAAAAGTGAAATATCTCAATATCCCCTTCAAGGTAACAACCTTGATGTCCTAATTTCCCCCATATAGTCTCAATAACACCATAGAATGGAGACCAATATTTTTACATATGAGCTTGGGGGAACATTTAAGATCCAAGCCCTAAAATTTCATCTCATATCCCAAAGCTTCATGTATATCTCACAATGAAAAGAACTTTCAGCCTGTCTCCAAGAGTCATCAAATTTTAATTGTTCCAACTCTGCTGAAAAACCCAAGTTCAAACTCTCCTCTATGATTCGAGGCAAGCTTAGCTGTGAGTATTGTAAAAGAATAAAAAAGTAAGCTACATACTTCCAAGATACAATCATATCAGATAAACAATCCTATTGCAAATGAGAGGAATAGGAAAACACCAAAGAGGAAATGGACCAAAGCAAGACCAAAAGCCAGCAAGGCAAATATTAAATCCTGTAGTTCCATCTCATATTCCAGCACATGATACTGGGATGTGGTCTCCCCAGGGTTTGGCAGCTCATTGCTTTAGCTGTGCTGGCTGCAACTCACATAGCCACTTCCTTGGGCTGCCCTTGCATACTGCTCATGGCTTCCTTTAACAAGTGTTCTATATTCTTGGCATTTCTAATTCTTGCGGTCTCAGGTAAAACTTCAGCTTCAGCCTAGTCACTTCATGCATTATCTTGTCAGGGGCTTGTTAAAAGAATCTCAAAACCTGCTATGCAATCTGCCCTCCCAAGCTTTCCTTTGAAACCTCGCTACCTTGATGGAAACCTCCATGACACTGTAACTCTTGCATTATGTATGCCAATGTTAGCTTGCTGCCACTGTGACAAGTAGAGATTTCAGCCCATATCAGTTGGTGCTATGACAAAACTGCTCAACACATTGTAACCAGGAAGCAAAAAGAAAGAAGGGACTGGGACAAAATACGTCTTTCAAGGGGACCCATCTCCACCCATAACTTACTTGTTCCACCATGCCTCTCTTTCTAAAGTTCTGAATGGTATCATCAGTCAAGGGCCAAACTCAGTACATGAGCTTTTGGGTAACTTTTAAGAACCAAACCATAACACTGCTTACAAAACCTGCATCATTCAAATAATGCCAAGATATGCTGCTAATGCAAGCTGGGCTCACTTGAACCTTAGCTGCAGTGGCCTCATAGAGGCTAAGTGACTCATGGACAGTTTCTTAGGGTGGCCCTGTGCCAAGAGAGTGCCATGGCACTCTAAACATCTTTTAGTGGGCCATTGGTAGGGGTCCTGCTGATTTCTGATACATCTCAAGGCAACTTTTCCATTTTCCTAATTATTTGGCTTCTTTTTTAGTGACATCAATCATTTTCACAACTGTATCCTCTTTGTTTTCAACTTTAAACATACTCCTTTTCTGGAAAAACTCAAAATTTTCTCTGTCATTCTGTTTGGCTTTTTTGCTCTACATTTTCACTGTATATCTAGCTAAAAGAAGTGCAAAACATTTGTGCCACTGCCTGAGTGCCATGCTGCCTTGAAATTCCCTACCTCAGCTTAGTCTATCACCTTTAAACTTTACCTTACTAAAAGGCTAGTACCTGGAGAAAATGTAGCAAGGTTCTATGTCACAACATGACACTATGTATGGTCTCTAGTCCAGCCAATACAGTCCTCCTTTTCAGCTGGAGCATCAAGAGCACAGTGTCTGCATTTCTATACTCATCTTGGGCTGTTCCCTCACCAGGATTGTCTTTAAGCAGTCTTTCTCTAGTCCTTCTGTTGTGGGAAAATTCCCAAGTTAATTGAAAGGAAAACTACACCAAGGAGATAAGAAGGCAGAGTTTAATCTTCATGCTGGTGGGCTATTGTGGATCATTTCCAAAGGCAACAGCCTGAGTTTACAAAGAGTTTAGTTCGTATAGGATTTAGAAGTGGGAAGTACAAAGTAAGTGACAAAATGTTACATAATTGGTTTTCGTGCATTGAGTCATATATCAACAGGCAGGCTAGTCTTAAACAGATTCATTGAAACAAAAGAATTGTTTATCATAATATAGAAACATTCCAGGAAAAAGGGGAAGGGGCCCTTACAGGGTGAGCATAGTTAAAAGTGTCCTTGACTAGCCCAGTGTGTCTTAAGGCATAGACAATTACTCTGACTCTGTGCTTACCTACCAGAGGTATGCAGCTCTGCTTCAGACACTGTCGAAACCAACTGAATTCAGCAGAAGCAGCTTTCACAGAAACTTGGTCAGAGACCTCTAGTTACTCTCTAGTTTGTATCGTGAAATACCTATAAGTTCGCTATTTTATAAGTGTGTTTTTACGTTATAATTGTGCCCCAACACTTTCCCTAGAACGTTTTCCCTAGTCCATATCTCTAAATTTTAAAAATTCAACCCAGACACCAAAGCCAAAATTTTCTAAACCACATTATCAGGTATAATCAGAGCAATGACCTCTTTTCTCAGTACCAATTTTCTCTATCACTGTTACAGAAGAACTAAGAAAAATTAAAGAAGAGGCTTATTTCATTTCACAATTTCAGAAGTTTCAATTCATGGTTTGTTGGCCTCTTTGTTTGGTGAGGCAAAACATTGTTACAGGCATGTGTGACATGAAGTTTGTGCATCTCGTTGTGTCCGAGAAGCAAAGACTGAGATGCACAAAGGGACCAGGATCCTAATATCCCCTTCAATGGCAAATCCTTCATGACCTAAGTTTCTCCAACTAGACCATGGAGTAGAGCATGTGTTAACAGACAATGGAGCACCATTATGGCTGCCCTCCTGGAATGTGTGACTGTGGAGAGATGAACACCCCAGCCCAGTGGTGGAGCCTGTTCCTATTCAGCCCTCCAGTGTGAGCATTCTGGAGGATAACCTGATAGAAAAGCCAAAACTGCAAGTACTGAGATCCACACAGGCTACAAAAACCATGACATGGAGACAACTAAAGGAGACAACACAGGAGACACACACTCTTGATGCAATGGGACCTCCCTAGAAAAGACAGAGTCCTTGGCAACTGGCTCGGGACCCCTTCTGTCTCTCTTCAGACACAAGCTTTCTTTCTCTCAATAAATATATGCTACTCTTCACCTCCATTGTTCCTAAAATTCATTCTTCGGTTTTAGAGAACACAAGCTTACAGATATAGTAGGATGGGAGTTTCATTCCCCTATATCAATAACAGTTTACAAGGGGGATTGATAGAAATGTGTCTTTCATCATAATAATTATTTTAACTAAACATTCATCATGTATTTTGATTAGCCTTATTCATATATGATCCAACTTTGGTAAACCTTTCTGACAGTAGCAATATTTCCTTAAGTACTCATTTTTTATAAATTTAATGCTGTTTCTCATTTTTGTAAAATATGTTCTCACCTGATTTGTGAAATTTGCTTTTTTAAGTGAGCCACTTTGCCCTAACAGAAATTCTGTACAATGGAGTGAGTGTATATGAACTTCGACAGATTTCAGTTTAAATCTCTGATCAGATTGCTTACTCTGGGCCTGTTTTCTCATCTCTCAAGTAGGCACAATATTTGTCTTGTAGGATGTTAAAGTTTTAATGGCAGCATGAGACAAGCAGGTGGCACTGGCCAGCAACAGTTGGTCTACAATTAATGCCGATGATTTAAAGCACCATAACTTTTGCAACCCACGGACTTTATTTTTTTTCTGAAAGAGAGCTCTTCATAGATATTCTTTGCCCTAGAATACTGCTATAGTTCAGATCTTGACTATCTCTTAAAGGCCAATATTTTAAAGGCTTTGTCCATAGCAAGATACTATCGGTATAACTTTAAAAGATGGGGCTTAGCTGATTTTACAAAACTGGGACCATCTCCTCAACAGGAGATATGAGGGTCTTATCTCTTCATCTTTCTTTCACCTTCTTGCATAAGGTGAACAACTTTGCTAACCCATACATTCCCACCAGGGTGTGTCACTGGATGGGACCAATGGATCCTAGATTGTGAACTCCAAAACCTTGAGCCAAAATAAACCTTTTTCTCTTTATAAGGTGGTTTACCTCAGATGTTTATTGCTCTAACAGAATGCTGACTAACATATACTTTATAGATTTCTTCTTTTAAAAAGTTAAAAATTATCATACTGAAAAAAAAAAGATTTTGGAAACAACCAAAATGCCCATCAACCAAGGAATGGATATAAAAGATGGATGAAAAAGATGTGGTCCTTTTTTTTTTTTTTTTTTTTTTTTTTTTTTTTTTTTTTT
>PVJX010024667.1:0-27820 GCA_004027295.1 Dolichotis patagonum
AGGAAAGCAAATGCTAAGGGAAGTTGTGTTCCTTCATGTCTTACGTTGCAGTATGTTTTTGTGCGCAGGGCCAGAAGCCCAGCCTCTCACTCCCTGGGCCTGAGCTGAGCTAGGAAAAGAACAGCTGCTTGGGAGAGAAAATGTATCCATTTTCAGTGTTGCTCTGCTCCCAGTGGAAAGGAATATTGTCCCTAGCTAGGTAGGGCCATAGTTTTCCCATTTAAAAATTTTCATGTCTAGAGAGATAATGGAGGGCATAATACAATATTAAAGTGTTAAACTCTTGAGTGTGTTGAAAGAAAGTTGCTGTCTGAATACTGTCTTTAGATAAACTGTTACTGTAGCGTTTATTTGTTTTCTAGACCAAAATGCTGTATTCTCCTGTGCACAGACGACCTTGCTGAAGTCAATGGAACTATTTTGGGCACATTCAGATATTGACTCTGGGGTTAGCAAAATAATAGACACTATCACCCATTTTATGTCCATTTAGTAACAGAACAGTGAAAATAATGAATTCTTGTTTTATTGTGGTATTTAGAAATTTATTCTAACTACTCTGATTTAGGATCATGATAATGTCTCTATTCAGAGCAGTAACATTTTGTTATTTTACATGTCCTAGGTGGCAATTCTTACACTGAATGGTGGAAGTCTATTTACTACTACTTGTCCAATTTGAAATTGATTTTAAGGCTCCAAGTTCAAAGCAGGCAAAAGAAAGTTCTTTGATACTCTTTTACTGATGTTTCCAGATTCCTTCAATAAGTTTAGTAAAAAATGAGCACATAAAGTAGTGAAAGCATTTTCTTCTTTTCTATTCTTTTTTTTTCTCTTCTTCCTATTTTTTTCTTGATGGGGACAAGATGAAGTCTCAAACTTCTGGGCTCAAGTGGCCTTCCTGCCTCAGCTTCTGAGTGGAGGAACATGCCACTGAGTCTGGCAAGCATAACTTTCTATTACCCTTCCAATCTTACGATGATTTAAAGATGTTTGTGTCAGAAGCCTGGAGTAGTTCAGGATGGCTCCTAGAGCTCTTGATCAAATCCAAAAGAGCAACTTAGAGTGTAGAAACCACATTTGAGCCTGGGGAATGGGGATGGGGAAAGGTGTCTGGGAGCCAGCATTTTGCATAGTTTCCAGGCAGGTGAATTTTGGATGCATCACTTGAATTAGGTATTATCTAGGATCTGGAAATGCAAGCAGGAAAGTTGGAGCATCCTGTTAAATACAGGATCCACGATTTAAGTGTGTGTCCTTCTAATCCAGTCCTTGGTGTGTTTGGTGCTCTGGGCAGGGAACAACAGTTCACAAGAAACATGAGAAATTTTAAGGCAATTGTCCCTCAGCAAAGATTTTGTTTTGGTCTTTTATTTTACATACAGAATATTCAGCACGTACTTGAAAGACTCTTACTGGATATTGAGACATGTAAATTCCTAGCAGATGGCTAGTATAGTTGATATTATGTGTAGATGGGTCAGAGTTAACCATGGTGTAATTTAGTTTTGTTCCTGGGGCTTTAATTTCCTCCTGCCTTCTTTGGAAATCATTTCCTGGTATTCTAAGTCTGTGTCTTGCCAAACAGCAAAAACACGGAGCAAAACCCCGGAAGTAGCTTATCGTTAAGTTTCAAGTTTTCTGGCACTTATCCAAACACTCGTGAGCTTCATTTGTGCTCACATATAAGAAAAGCCAACCCAGATCTCCTAATAATACTTTATTTAGTGCTTAAACTTTAATTGCAGGGTATAAATGATAGCATTAGGTACCGATATCAATACTAATGCCACCTATATTATTATTTACTCGGCTGAAAACTAAGCTTGTTGAAATATATTTATTAGCGCTACACCCTAGAACTACACATTTAAAGCTTAATTCTGTGGCTGTTCATGAATTCTCAGAATACTACAGTGTCGGAGGCTTCCTAGCTTGAGGTACGTTCATTATGAAATTTAAGGGATGAAAAGTGTTAAGGCATTTTTTTTCAGGTCACAAAAACAAGCTGCTTTATTCAAAGGATGAAGCATTGTAGAATCCTACATCTTTTAGCTAACAAACAGTTAAATTTGGCATTTATCATGTATAAACCTTGCTCCTTAGCATTAAAATATACCCTATTCATTCTGTAGATTTCTTTCAACCATGGCTATTGTTTGTCACTAACAGCTAGCTTTTGTGAAGTTAATAAATGTGCATAATAAGGACATAAAGGTATGAGGAAGTAATACTGTAATCCTTTTGTTTGGATAATCAGTCTAATGTATGCAAATTAAACCTTATTAGTACTAGGGTTTTGTGTCTGCTTATCAAAATGTGCCATTTTCATGAAAATTGGAAGTCCATTATATAAAGTTATTATTAACAATCATTTAGGAATTATATACGGTATGCAAATTAAAGTTGATTACAACTAATTAAGGGCTTTCTTTGTTATTTGACCTTGTCTGCTTTTTATGTAAATATGTTTCTTTTGGTCTGGCATATTTTTAGACTCAGAAAAGTATATTAAGACAAGTTACATTATGTATTTTTTAATATATCTTTGTGTTGCCATTGTGTGTGCCCCTCATTTTGCAGAGGCACATATGATATGTTAGAGCCAAGCATCTTGCTGTTTGGGGATGTTTCTCTAGGTGAGTAGAATTTCAGAAATGGAAAGCAATCAAATTTCTGGGTCCCTTTGATAAATTCAGTGGAAAATGAGCACAAATCCAGTATAACATATAAACAATCTTCATGCCAGAATACACTTTTTTCCACTATTTATTGACTTCAGTAAATTTTGAGTTACAGATTTCTAAACAGAGCTAAGTAATAAATGATCATACTTGCTTACAAGGTGCCTTACAAAATCTAATTGCTATGTATGAAGGCATTCAGCTAAAGATAAGAGACTTCAGCACAGAAAATGTAATAGGTCCATCACCTTAGACCTTTAGGAAGAACTGTATATTTCTTGTGAAAGTGGGAAGAGTTTATTAGTACACAAAAAGAAAACATTGGAGCAAGACTTTTCAAGACTTACTGAGTTGTATTTTTCCATTAGTGAAATTGTTCTAGTAGTTTTCTGTGAACAAAGAATATTCTTTTTTTTTTTTACAAAGAATATTCTTGATATAGTGGTTGGAGCAAAAGATCCTAGGATATTAGATTTAATTTCAAGATAAAAATCAGTCCTGTTAATCAATAACTTTTCAGTACCTTAATGTGTATGAGTAGAAAAAGGAATAGAAAGACAAATCACCTTAGAAAAGGACCCGTTTTTTTTTTTTGCAAGTGTGGAGAAAAACAATATCTAGGTACAAAATGTACCCAGATACAAAATACACAAGTGAGAAACTAAGAGATTAGGGTGCGGCCAGCCATCTGGGCAAGTAGGTGTGGCCTGTCAATAATGAAGATTCAGGGCACAAGCACCCAAGCCCTGTCCCTTCTACCAATCAGCAAATGCTATCTTCAGTTCTTCTGATATGAGATCAAGCAGGTTTTTAATAGGACTGTCTAGATCTGACATCAGCCTGGGGTTGGGGGGCACGAAAGAAGTATGTTGCAGCCAGCCACTGTGATCTTTCTTTCCAGCTGCCCATTGTCACTCTGCAGAGCATACTTTTCCTGCCTTTAATAAATGTAAAGCCTCCCTACCTTATGTATGTTTCTTGTCCAATTCTTTGTTCAGAACAAGAATGTGGCAAGGATCCCTGGGAAGAGTATAGCATTTCAGACCCCAGTAACAAACCTACCATTGAGTTCATCCAAAGCTTTTTTTTTTTTTTTTTGAGACAAGGTCATGCTATGTAGTCCAGGCTGCCATTGAACTCTCTACATAGCCCAGGCTAGCCTTGAACTTGTGGCAATTCTCTTGCTTCAACCTCCCAAGTGCTGGGGTTACAGGTATGTGCCACTATCCCTGGCTGAGTTCATCCAAATTCTAAATATTCTTTTGTTTTTCTACTTTAAAAATCTTTTTACGTTTTGAAAAATGTTAGTTGAACTTATGATCTTTCTGCCTCAGCTTTCTGAGTGTTGGGATTACAGATGTGCTAAAAGCAACTATGTAATGAAAGCAAACTTTAGTCAGCATATAATATAGAAACAACTGATTAACTTTTCATAAAGTCAGCACTCTGATATAACTTGGAGCCACATCAAGAAGTAATACAGTAGCCACGATGTTGAGTGTGCCAGTCTATGAATATGGTATATCTCATATAAAGGAATGCTTTATGATTCATCAGTCGCCCTAGAAAGTACAAACAAATTAAGGCAAGGCTAAGTTCATATATTCCTGGACTTTGAAGGTCTCTGCAGATAGTAGAAATTTAACTTTACCATGTCCTCTAGAATGGATGAAAACGTGCTCCTGGGCTTCATGGCGTAGTTAAGGCATCCACATAGAACCTGCGGGTGTTCAGTGTCTTCTCCCTCCACAAAGCATCCTCTATTTACTTCTTGCTACTTTTGCTCTAATTCCTCCACTGACAGTTTTCAGTATAATATGGAGCACAATACCTTCGGTAGGTTCCAACTTTAGGCGCAGCTCTCTAAGCAAACATTTTCTTTGTTCCAAAAAGAAGCAAACTTTGTCCTCAGGTTCAAAATATGCCCAGCTAAGATATACTAGCCATTACTTAGTTTCCTTGTTTTTTGAGACCAAAGTTTTCTAATAGTTCCAGGAATTTTCTTTCCCCTCAGCAAATTACAGGATATTGGAATTTCCAGTTCTGTGGATATTTAAAAAAAAACTTCATTTAGGCAGGCATGGTAGCTCACACCTACAATCCCAGTAAATACTTGAGAGGCTTACAAGTTCAAGACCACCCTGGACTATGTGTAAAGAGATCCTGCCTCAAAAAACAAAAACAAAAACACAATATCCTCATTTAGCTGGGTGTGGTGGTGCATGCTTGTAATCTCAGCATTTGGGATGCTAAGGCAAGAGAATCTCTGCAAGTTTGAGGCCAGCCTGAGCTACATTGTGAGTTCAAGGCCAGTTTGGAATATATTAGGAGACCCTGTCTCAAAAACAAAAACAAAACTAAAAATTCTCATTGGCACCATAGCTCAATAGGTACAAGCGGAAAACGGATCTCATGAGATTGGCCTCACAGATAATACAGGCTGTGTCTGTATTGTACTATAATAAAGGTGCTGCTGTGGGTGTAGCTTTCTGCCTTCTAGGAAGATCCTTTGCTCTTGTAGGAGGTGCTGGGTGTGCCTGGAGAAGTTCCAAAAAGGTTAATAAGTGCCTGTGTAGGCAAGAGCCAGAAGATTGAAAGAGAACCCAGGAAATTCTCACAATGGTGCATGGAAAAGGAGGCACACACCAAGTCTCTAGTCAGCCTTGAGAACAATGTAGAGAAATATAAACACAAGGAGAGGTATGGGTGACGCCTCCTGCTGTCAAGTGACTGGATATGTAATCAGCACTTCCTTTCCCAAGCGCGACTGCCTCTGAGCCTGGGAATGGGAGGAAGGGACACAAATACTCTCACCTGGTCCTCAGCAAATGGCAAAACTGTACTGGGCTGACCACAGTTAAGCTGTAAGAACAGTAAGAATAGGGTCCCCAAAGTTACCAAAGTTAAGCTGTAAGAACAGTAAGAATAGGGTCCCCAAAGTTAGAAGGTTTATTATTTTACGTTTCTCAAAATAACACAGTGACATTATAGGCAATACAAGATTCAAGCTATGCAAGTCTTTTAATTCAGGCAGAATTTAATGTGTAATTAAGATTCATTATACCATAATGGAATTGTAGACACATGATTATTGCATCATATTCCTTGCAGGCACACATCGCGCTTTCGCATCATTTTCGCTTTTCAGGTTGAGAAGCATGCTGAAAGCAGAGCCAAAGGAAGCCAGCTGCATTTTGCAGGGTATGTGTGTTACAAGTTTGTTTTGGAAGTTAATTTTTGCCACTGGTTGTTTCAGAAGTGCTTGAAATAAGTGATGATCTTTAGAACACAGTATCCTGCTTTTTTGTTTGTTTTGAGAAAAAAAATCAACCTTAAAACATTTCCATCAAAAGCTGCAAATATTTGTTTGTGTTGTCATCAAGCTTAGGAAATCACCTGAGTGTTTGGATTGTGTGTGAAAGTAAAAGGAATTTGTTTGTTGGTGATAAAGAATACAGTTAGGAGTCTGGACATGCTTAAGCCTACCTTTTTTTCTTACTAGGTCACCACAATACAAGGCATGTTACTCTGGCTTAGGTGATTACAAATCCATCTGAAAACTAGAACACTCAAATAGGATAATAACCTTCTCTAATAAGGCAGACTGTCCAGGTAATCCAGAGCATCTACTAAGATGACCTTTGAAATCAGAAAATATTTTCTGTAAAGGACAGGGTTGGACAATAAATGCTTTAAGTTTTGAGGGCCATATAGTCTCTCACAGCTACTCAACTCTGGGCTCTAGGGTGCTGGGGACTCCTTGTACAGATGCTTGCTAGGTTCTTTGTGTCCTGAACAAAGAATTGCTCAAGTCAAGTGGAAAAGGTAGTGAGGTTTTGCATTTATTAAGGAAAAGAAACAGGCTCGGCAGAGCAAATGCAGGCCAATTAAAAGTAGGAAAAGAAGTGCACTCTGCAGGATGAGAGTGAACTACTGAAAGAGAAAGCACAGTGGCCTCGGGGTAAATGGCAGCCATCTTTTGTATCCCTCGCTCCTCAGTCTAGGCCATCATATCAAAAACTTCCTTGAGTTCTCCCGGGAAGAACTGAAGTTAGCATTCTCTGATTCTTCCGAGTGCAGGGCTTTGGGAACTGTTTTTCTGTGCATTTCCTGGATCTCCATGATTGGCAGGTCAAGCTCACTTGCTCAGTTTGCCACGTCGTAATCTCCTGCCTCAACATTGCATTAGAAAATTGGCCACACACAATACTTAGGTGAATGAATGGTCGTGGTTGTGTTCAATTAGAACTTGATTTACAAAAAAACAGGCAACTAAAGTCAAAGAATTTAGCAACAGGATGGGTGCCAATTCCTAGTACAAATGATACACGATTAAAAATTCTTTGGGGAATTTTGTAGGCCTCTTTTTGTAAAACAGTGTATACCCCAACTGGGCATGGTGGTGCATGCCTGCAATCCTAGCACTCAGGAGGCTGAGGCAGCAGGATTGTCACAACTTTGAGGTCAACCTAGTGAGTTCAAGTCAATCCTGGACTGCATAGCAAGACCTTGTTTCAAATAAAAAAACTAAGAAAAAGAAAAAGAAAAAATACCCCAAATTATAGGATATTATATATAATGTAATATGTATATGTACATGTTTATATATATAATGTTATATATATAATGTAATATGTATATGTACATGTTTATTTTAATTTTTTTTTCAAAATTTATGTAAAACATTTTTTTTGTTTATTTTGAGGTACTGGGGATTGAACCCAGGGCTTTTGCACTGAACTATATATCCAGCCCTTTTTATTTTTTGAGACAGGGCCTTGCTAAATTGTCCAGGCTGGGCTGGAACCTGTGATCATTCTATCTCAGCCTCCCAGAATGCTGAGATTACAGGAATGCACCACTACACCCATAAAGTATTCTTATTTTTGACAAGTGAAATGCTTTAGAGATACAAAAAGAAACATTATTAACCTTCCCTCTACTCCTTCTGTTCATACTATACTCAATGCTAATAGGTTAATTCACAGCTAATACTTTTTTATATGTTTGGACATATAAATATATGGGTTGTACCTCTATTCTTTCCCTTTTATGGGTCTCATATATCTCTCCACAGTTTTAAAAAGACTAAATGAGAGCTGGGTATGGTAGTGCATGCTGGTGGTCACAGCACCCCTGAGGCTGAGACAGGAGGATTGTTGCAAGTTTGAGGCCAGCCTTGGTTATGTAGTGAGTTCAAGCCCAGCCTGAGCTACATAGGGAGACCTTGTCTCAAAAACCCAAAAAACTAAAAACAAACAAACAAAAACCCAAAACAACAACAAAAGAGAAATAAATGATATATCACCTATCCATCCAGGCCAATAGATATAGACCTGTTTTTTTCCTTCAATTTTTATTGTGAAAAGTTGAAATAGTGTAATGAATTCCAATATAACTTTTGTCTGGATTCAATCATTGTTAAGATTTTAGTATATTTGTGCTTTTGCTTCCCCTCCTCATTAGTTAGATTAAACCACATAAAATTATCAATACATACTCAACTGTGTTTGATATACAAAACAGCAATTTGATTCAGTTCAATCTAATATTTTTTTCCGAATCATTTAAGCCACAGTGAATTGAACATTATAATGTGTCACCCATAAGGACCATGGCATGAATTGCTTAAGAAATAAGGACCTTTTCATTCATTCCCACAAGACCATTTATCATACCTTAGGAAATCAACACTTTCCTCTTTTTTTGAGACAGGGTCTTATATGTAGTCCAAGAAGTACATTGGCCTGAAGTTGCTCGGGAGCTCAAGCTGGCCTCGAACTCATGAACCTCCTGCCTTAACTTCTTGAGTGCTGAGGTTGCAGGTATGTGACACCGTGCCCAGCTTCCCTTTATCATTTAAAAATTATCTGAATATTAAAAAAATTATTATTAACATTTTGTCACACTGGGGATGAAATTCAGGGCCTTGCAGGTACTCGGCAAGTGTTTGATCATTGAGCTACACCCCTACCTCTTTGATATTTATTTTTTAGCTGACACATAAAAAGCATAAAAGTTATACATATTAAATGGGGTGCCATGTAATGTTTCAATACATGTATACATTATGAGTATTTAAATCAAACATATTTCTTCTCAAACATTTATTATGGTAAAAACTTTCAAAATCCTTTGTTTTAGCTTTGTGAAGCATACAGTATGTTATTGTCATCCATAGTGACCTTTCTGTGCAATAACATACCCAGAACTAATTGGCTTATATGTAGTTTATATCCAGTTTATATTCAATTCCTTGGTGTGCCTAAAATTCCTTTGTAGCCACTTTATTAGAATCAGAATTCAGTAAAAATTGCACACATATGCAATGTACTTTATGCCTCTTTAGTTTTTAAATTTAGAATAGTTCTATACCTTTTTCCCTCCCTTCCCCTATCCCTTCCTTCAGCCCTCCCTTCTTTTTTCTCTCTCTCTTTCCCTCTCCCTCTTTATCTGTCTCTCTTTCCCTCCCTCCCTGTCCTGGAGATGCACCCAGGGCCTTGAGCAAGCTAGGCAAGTGCTCAACTGTTGAGCTACACTACCAGCACCCTCCCCCCATTTAATTTGACCTTTGGAAGAGACCAGGTGTGTTGTCTTTGAGAATATTCCACATTCTGTATTTTTCTGATTATTTCCTCAAGATATTGATTAGCTTGTTCCTCTGTTTCCTGAAAATTGGAACGTAAGTCTCTAGGTTTGGTTAGATTTAAGTTTTATTATATTTGGCAAGATGAGTTTGTGGGTAATTCTGCATATGTCTTCTGTATAAGGTCAGAAGGTATAGCATTCTTCCATGTTAAGCAATTTGATAACTTACAGTGGTGATCAAAAAATCTCTTCCATTGTAAAGGTATACTTGTTCTTTTTCCTTAAAGTTCTTTTTTGAGGAGGAGGGGTGGTTTTGAGACAGAGTCTCACTATGTAGTTCAGGCTGACCTTAAACTCACTATGTAGCTCAGGCTGGCCTTGAACTCGTGGTGATCCTCCTGCCTCAGCCTCCCAAGTACTGGGATAACAGGCTTGCACCACCATACCGGGCCTTTTCCTTTTAAAATAAGTCTAATGTTATATTGTATAACCTGCTTATGTGAATAAACACAGATAAACCAATTACAGTTTATTCAAGCATTCATTTATTGGTAGAAATTCAATTTCTTTCCAATTTTTTTGCCATTGAAATGTCACACTGAGCAATCCTGTATTTAAGTATTCTTAAGTATTGATGCTTTTATTTCTGTGGAATAGATTTCTCATTGTGGGTCACGAAGCATGCATATTTTTAATTTTGACATTTTATTTGACATTTAAAAATTTTCTCTGACATTACAAAATTTCCAGAAAACTTATAACTTATTTCTACTGATAGTGAGAGTACTTGTTTTTCTAAAATTTGAACATTATTCACTATAATTACCTTTTAGTTCCCACCCCTAAATCTGATGGGTAAAAAAAACCCTGTATTTTAGTTTTCATTTCTATGGCTACCGATGAACCTGTGCAACCTCTTATATAATTTTTGTTTATCTACATTTCCTCTTTCCTCTTCTATTCCTATTCTTTGCCTATTTCCCCAACATTTCACCTTGTTTATGGTTCTTTTGTGATACAAAAATTAAGATTTAAAAAATGTAGTCAAATGTGTCTACCCTTACTGTTCCTGAGTTACTTATCTTGTTTTAGGAGGCCTTGCCACACTAAAATAATATGAAGTTATTCTAAATTTTCTTTTCCTATTCTACTTTCTATTTATTACATATGAGGTAAATGTCTACTTTTTTTTTATTTTAGATAGCTAGCAATTATTAACACTGTCATATATATTTTAAAAACCATCCTTTGGGCAAAGATTTGAAATTCTTCATTGAAATTATAGTGAAGATTCCAAATTTCAGCTTTATGAAGTCTCTCCTCATGTAGGGAGTGTTTTTGTTTTGGAACTGGTATTTGAACCCATGATCTCATGCATGGTAAGCAAGCACTCTACTACTGAGCTATAACCTCCGCTTTTTCTTTCTTATTCTTTTTGTAAATTTTTGGTACTGGGGATTGAATCCGGGGGCTATGCATTGATCTTCATCCCCAACCCTTTGTACAGTTTTTGAGACAGGGTCTCACTAAATTGCTAAGCTGCCTGGTAGAACTTGACCCTGTGACCCTCTTGACTCATCCTCCCAGGCTTCTGGGTTTGTAGCCATCCACCAACAGGCCTGGCTCCTCATTTTTTTTATTGGTTTTTGTTTTTTACAGTGGGGTACTGTGTTGTTCAGGCTGGTCTCAAACTCCTGGGCTCCTGAGCAGCTGAGACTGTAGGCATGTGCCTCTGCTCTGGCTGTAAATCTTGTTTTATTTCTAAAGTACCTGTTTCATGCCGGGCACGATGGTGCACACCTGTAACTCCAGTACTGTGTCACTGAGTCACAGGATCTGTTCTTCCCAGCAACTACCACACTTTGAAAACTAGCCAATCAGGTTGGACTGTGAGGTCATCCTCCACCCCATGGGGAATAAAAATCAGGATTATTTGTTCTGTGTGCTGGTTGGCTTTGTTTAGCTCGACAATGCACCCTTCTTCAGAAGTAAAGCCTTGCAGAGAAACTCCCAAAGTTTGTTCCTTTGTTCTGCTTGCAACACTGGGAATTTTGTGTGTAACGCAGCCCAGCCTGGACAACTTAGTGATTTAGTGAAACCTTGTCTCAAACTAAAAGACAAGAAAAGGGCTAGGGATACAGACCAGTGTGAAGGCCCTGGGTTCCATTCCCACTTACCACACCCAAACACACAAGAAAAGTCATTGACAAAACTAAACAAAATCAAACACCCAAACGAAATAGTAACTTGTCTTAGGTATTTCATTATGATAATGGAAAAATGGCTTCATAGACTATATATACATAAATATATAATAAAATAATAATAAAAACATATATAATAGATTTGGGAGAAATGAACTTTTTGTGGTAGTGAGAATTTAAGCTACAGGCTATATCCCCTGCTCTCTTGATTTTATTTTTTATTTTGAGACCGGGATCTTGCTAAATTGCCAGACTGGGTTCAAAGTTGTGATCTTCCTGCCTCAGCCTCCCAGAGTGCTGTGTGCTGTCACACTTAGCTTGAAGTTGACTATTTAATGATGAGATGAATGCATATATGTTTATATATATGCATAAATGTATATCATATGTGTAGATAATCAATTTAGGAAGGATTGGCATATTAATGACAAGCCACATGATGTTGAAATGATAGCAAAAGAGAGACTGGATCTTGGTGAATTTCTAGCCAAAAACACTGTCCCCTCACAGAAAGGTGCCCAAAAGTCATCAAAAAATCTAGTTTTAGTTCAGAAGACAAAATTATAAGATGTAGGTGTCATTGTAGTGCAGGGTTTTTTTGAATTGTAAAAGGTAAAGTGTTTTTGTGCCTGCTATGGGAATACAAGTATATAAGTTTATTCTTGTAATGTGTCAGTAATATATTCCCAGGTGTGCTTGAAAATCTGTCTAGATACTATTAATGTCTTAGTAAATCCGTTTCCATGTGTCACATTATAATGTATCCTTTCTGTGTCACCCTCAAAATACAAATACTCATTTTCTCACTTCAAATTGGAGACTTTTAACACAGGTCAAATACTACTGCAGTAAAAAAAAAAATACTACCGCAGTGACCTCCGCAGACATGTTAAGTGTTTCCTGTATCATTTGATGCCATGCAGGGATCGTCTGGCCAGTTCACGCACCCTATTGCTCACCACTTGGGGTTGGAACACCCAGAGGAGATGCAGGAACATCTCAGGAACTGGCATTTGTGCTATTAGCAGTGGGGCTTCTCTGGTTGCAGCTTTCCCAGCTGGAGCTACTTGCCCATGAGGACACTGTCTTTGAGTCAACCACACAGGAGCTTTCAGTGGGAATTTAGGAATAGTAAAATGGATTTATTAGGAAGAGTCTTAGTGACTTTTCTTGGAATGGGGATATAGCTCAATGGTATAAATGCCTGCCTGGCAAGCACAAGGTACTGAGTTTGATTCCTGGTACAAAAAAGTATCAACTTTTCTCTCATTGCTGGGACATACAAAACACCTGACACATAAAGAGAGAGAGAGGTTTATTTAGCTCACAGTTTGTGGAGGTTTCAGTCTGTAATTAGCTGGCTCCAAAGCAGAGTGGTATGGCAGAGAGGCAACAGTTCATGGCTGTGGAAGACAGTAAAAGCAGCAAGAACAAAAGGGGAAAAACAAGCCTCTTTTCCTCCATTATATTGTAGCAGGCCATCTGCCCTTGCGTGGGTATAGCACTCAGATTCCTAATGCCAGCACTAGACAATGAACCAATCACAAACTCTAGATTCAGCCATCTCTGCAAAGCCCATCCCTCTTACGTGCATGAGCCTTAGGAGGGGAATATCCACATAACCATAACAGGAAGTGGCATGAATTTCTTCTTTTGTGGTACTAGAGCTTGAACTCATGGCCTTCACACTGAGCTACACAGAAACAATTTAAAAAAATTTTATTTGAAGACAGATTCTTGCTAAGTCTCTGAATTGCCCAGGCTGGACTGGAACTTGCTGTCTTCCTGCCTCAGCCTCCGAGTTCTGAGATTACAGGTGTGTGCAACCAAGCCCAACAACTGTTACTACTGCTCCCCTTCCTCCTCCCCCTCCTTCCTCTCTTCTTCCTCCTCCTTCTCCCGTCTTCCCCTCTTTCTTCTTCCTCTTCTTGTTACTGTTGTTTTTATTGGTTCCTTAAAGGAGAAATTGGACATAAACACTGGGATCATAGGGAAGAAGCGGAAAGGAGATAGGGTTTATAGATAGGTCTCAGGTCAGCAGCTAGAGCTTTAGAAAAGACATCTGATCCAGGACAGAGTTGAGTAATAAGCAAGAAATTGAGCTAGAGCTATAGTTGTCTGGGGACTGCTTCAGGGATTAGAGAAGAACTGAAATGCCCAGAGCTCCATGTGCTTAGGTATTACCATAGCACTCTGGATCCTGGGTAGGTAGCAGAGTAGCCAAATGCATACCTCACCTGCTAAGGGTTCGGCCAGGAATGGCTGAGCGAGTTCAAAATGAAGGGCCTCAGTGTGCTGACCTGGGCAATGTGTGGCAGAATATATCAGTCTTCTTATCTTCCTCCTCTTTTTTTAGTGGAAAATTTCAAGCACATCTGCAAGTAGAGAAACTGGCATGATAAATTTTCATGAACCCACTGCTTCAATAGTTAGCAACTCTTGTTTTATTCTTAAACTCATTTATTTTCTCACTCTGAATATTTTGAAGCAAATCCCAGACATCACTAAGATAAGGATTACTTTTTATTGTGGTAAAATATATGTAACATAAAATTGTCCATTTTAACCAACATGGTCCAGTGGCATTAAGGACATTCATATTGTTGTGGGCTTTTCATCATTATCCATCTTCTCCCCAACAAAATCTCCATACCTTCTTCAAGAAATAATTCATTTCCCTGCACCCTACTCTTGGTATCCACCATTCCACTTCTATCTCTATGAATTTGACTACTCTAGGTACCTCATGTGGATGGAATTGTACAATATTTGTCCTTGTGTCTGGCTTCTTTTGCAATATGTTTTTAAGGTTCATTAACAGAGCATGCATTAGGATTTCATTCTTTTTATTAATGTGCTTCATTGATATTTTCATACATGCATACACCATACTCATTGCTTTTAAAACTGAATAGTATTTCCTTCTATGTTTGGACCACAAGGATTCTTTTTAAAGTATGACCACAGAATTGTTTTATAATATCTATAAAGCAATACTGTCTGGTTTTTTTTTGTCTTTTTGAAACAGGGACTTGCTAAGCAGTGCAGGCTGGCCTTGAGCTCACTTTGTAGCCAGGCTGGTTTCAAACTTGCAGTGATCCTCCTGCCTCAGCCTCCAGAGTCCTGGGATTACAAGAGTGTACCACCATGCCTGGTTTGAATACTTTCTTAAAATCATGAAATGTTCCAATGTTTAAATATTCTGTAAACATATTTTAAACTTTCTGATTATTTGAAACAATATTCAGAAAAGCCTATTTATTGCAATTTATTTAAATGTCTTTTTAAATTGATATATTACTTAATTTTTTTTCAAAATTTCCAATTTTTGTTGGTACTGGAAACTGAACCCAGGGTCTTTGTACTGAGCTACATGCCCAGGCTTTTATAGTTTTTTAAAAAAAATTGTGACAGAGTCTTGCTTAATTGTTAAGTTATCTAGGTTGTCTAGGTTGAGCTTGAACTTGTGATTCTCCTAGCTCTTTTTATTCATTTCTTACTTTGAGACAGTCTCACTAGGTGGCCACATTGCCCAGAGTGAGTTCAAATTTATGATGTTCCTGCTGCAACTTCCTAGAGTTCTGGGATTACAGGAGTGCTCCATTATGCCTAGGTTGAGGTTTCCAGTTTATTTGCAGAAGAATTTGGATTGTTTGCCCTGTAGGATTTTTCAGAGTCTAGATTTTGCAAATTCCATGCCCAGTTCTTTTGTTCCCTGTTTTTCCTGTAAATTGGCAAATTGGTAGTTAGATATAGAAGCTTGCTCAGATTCAGGTTTGATTTTTTTTTTGGCAGGGATGTTTCATAGTGTTGTACAGAAGAGGCATCAAATAATCTGTTGGTTTCTCTTTCTGTGATGTTACCAGTAATTAACAATCATTGTTTAGGTTCACTAATTCATTAGGGGATAGTCCAATTCTGTCATTCCTTCTTTGTTGATTAGCTGGAATACTTCTATGAAAAGAAACTATCCCTCACTTACTGTTTGGCTGTGCTGAGGTAGATTTTGTAAAGAAAGGCAAGATAAATGCTTGATTTTTTTCCCTTTATAGTTTTCTTACAAATGAATCAATTCTTTTACATCCTACAAAGGTGATCTTTGAGGGTCAAATTATTGTTTTCTTTTTTAGTAATTAAAATTTTAAAAATTTAATTTTATTATTATATATTTACAATTCATGCAGCACAGTCATCTTGGGGAATGGGTGATATATACATAATATAGCTTGTTTCTTTTCTTTTTAAACCACTTACCTTCCTCCCTCTCCCTCCTCCTATTCCCCATCCCATCTTTCATTCCTGTTGATATTAATCTTAGCTCATGTTATGTTTATGTAATTAATGTTTACATTAATTGATTCTGCCCATCCAAGATCAGGGGACATCTTTCTATTTTCTGATGTCCTTTTCAGTCTCCTTTTTCAGAGTACTGTAATTTTCTTTGAAGAGGTTTTTCACTTTCTTGGTTAGGTTAATTCCTAGGTATTTCATTTTTCTTGAAACTATTATAAATAGTATTATTTTCATAATTTGTTTCTCATCCCATTAATTGTTGGTATACACAAATGCTAGTGAGTTTTGTGTGTTGATCTTATATCTTGCTACTTTGCTGAAATTGGTTATTCTAAAAGTTGTTTGGTGGAGTTGAGTCTTCTATATATAGAGTATCATGTCATCTGCAAAAATGATAATTTGAGTTCTTTCTTTCCCATATGTATCTGTTTTTGTTGTAGTCAGGTTTGCAAGGAGAACAAGACAATACAGGCCACAGAATTTATAGTATTATTTTAAAATGGTCACCCAAAGAGTCAAACATAAAAGAAAGAGTGCAGGAAATCCGTCCACACACTACAACCCAAAGAATCCAGCTAAGGGCCCAGATGCCATGGCAATGTCCTGCATGAGTCCAGTTGAAGACCTAGAGCCCATGACAATGACTCTATGAATCCAACTGGAGGACTAGAGCCCAGGACAATATCTTATGCAAGTCTGTTTCACAGATCTACACTGAGGAGGTCCAAAGGTCAGTGGTGGAAGCCAGAAAGTCTGTGCCAGTAGGATGAAGGGTTTGTGCCAGTAGGTTAAGGGTTCTACACTGGAGCCAGAAACCAATGCTTCAAAGTAAGGACATGGGCTCCCCTGAAAAGTACCACAGCCATCTTCAGGGACAACTAGTTCCTGAGCTCCTCCAGTGTTGATAACATCCAAGCTCATACCAAGAAGCTAGCATTACAAGCTTCTCCGGAGGTAAACAGCATACATCTTCCTCTCTGGAGCCAGGAAGCAATGCTAAACGTAAGGAAAAGAGCTCCCCTAAAGTGAACCACAGCCATTCTCAGTGACACCAAGGTCTAGAGCTCCTCTAATGATGAGAAAAAACAAGTTTATATGAGGAAAGAACCTCGACAAGCTCCTCTAGGAGAACCAATGGCAAGAGGAGAACCAACAACACTACTTCTTCCTCTCCAGTTCTCTCTTTTATGTTGGAAACAATCCTCAGACGAGCCATCTACACTCAGCACCATGCTGATTCAGTTCAGCTGGTGTTACAAGTTGACCACCAGTTGTCAGTCCACAACTCTTTTCTTTCTCTTACCTGATTACTCTAGCTAATATTTCACATATTATGTTGAATAGGAGATAGTGGGCATCTTTGTATTGTTTTAATTTTAGAGGAATATTTTTAGATTTTACCCATTTAGTATGAGGCTGGTTATTGGTTTGTCATATATAGCTTTTATCACATGCAAGTATAGTTCTTTTGTACCTGCTTTCTTCAGTTTTTTTTTAATCGTGAAGGGGTTAGGATTTCCTCAAAAGCCTTTTCTGCACCTATTAATATTACCATATTATTTTTGACCTTGCTTCTGTTTATGTGATATATCTATTGACCTATGTATGTTGAACCATCTTTGCATCTCTGGGATGAAACTGACTTGATCATGATGCATGATCTTTTTGATAATGTGCTACATTCTATTCTATTTGCTGGTGTCTTGTTGAGGATTTTTGTATTTATGTTCATTAAGGAAATTGTCCTATGGTTTTCTTTTTTAGGTTGGCTCCTTATCTGGTTTTGGGATCAGGGTGATACTGGCTTCCATACATTAATTTGGAAGTATTCTATCCCTTTCAATTTCTTTGAAGAGCTTGAGGTGTATTGCTGATATAACATTCTTAAAGGTTTTATAGAATTCATTAGTGAATCCATCAAGTCCTGGGCTTTTTTTGTTCATAGTTTTTTTTTTTTTGGTCCTGGGAATCAAACTCACAACTTCGCACTTGCCAGGCAGGCACTTATGCCGCTGAGCTAAACTCCCAACCCAGTTGGTAGATTCTTTATTACTATGTCAGCTTCATTACTTATTAGTAGGTTGTTAAGCATATTTATATCTTCTTGGGAGAGTTTTGGTAGTTTTTATGAATCCAGGAATTTGCCCATTTCTTCAAAATTTGGTAATTTGTTGGAATATAATTTTTTGAAGTAGTTACTATTTTTTGGATTTCCACAGTATGTGTCTGTTCTGATTTCATCTTTTTCATTTCTAATTGCATTAGTGTGAGTCTTCTTTCACTTTCTCTTGGTAAGTCTGGCTAGAGGCTTATCTATTTTATTTATTCTTTTAAAGAGTCAGTGCTTTGATTCATTTTTTTACTGCTTTTTATAATCTCAATTTCATTGATTTCTACTCTATAATTTCCCGTCTTAATTTTGGTTTGGGACTTGTTTGTTGTTTTTTTTTTTTTTTCGAGTTTCTTAAGATTTCTCATAAGGTTGCCTCTCTGAGCTTGCTCTGTTTTCCAAATGTGAGCGTTGATTGTGATGAATTTTCCTCTTAAAACTGCTTTCATAGTGTCCCAAAGGTTTCAGTGAGTTGTACAGTCATTAACTTTGATTTCTTCTGTGGAATATTGTTTGTTTAGGAGTATGTTGTTAATTTTTCAGGAGCTTTTTTACCTTTTCTGAAATTTCTTCTATTGTTTTCTCTTTTCATTGTTCATTGTCTGACAGAATGCATGGGATAATTTCTATTCTTTTTTTTTTTGGTACCAGGGATCAAACTCATGACTTGCCAGGCAGGCGCTTATGCTACTGAGCTAAATCCCCAGTCCATTTTTTCGTGTGTGTGCTACCAGAGATTGAACTCACAACCTCGTGCTTGCCAGGTAGACTCTTCTGCCACTGAGCTAAATCCTGGGCCCTTTCTATTCTTTTATATTTATTGAAGCAGGCTTTGTGATCTATTTTGGAAAAAGTACCATGTGCTGTTGAAAAGAATGTATATTCTGTTGTAGAGGGGTCAGATACTATGTATATGTCCATTAAGTCCATATATTCAAGCATGTGGTTCAGTTCTGAAATTTCTTTATTGGATTTTTGTTAAGTTAATCTATTTCTTTGTGAAAGTAGAGTGTTAAAATCCCCTACTCTGATTGTGTTAGTGTTTATTTGACCTTTCAATTTCAGCAGTGTTTTGTTTAATGGGGATAGGTGCTTCAGTATTTGGTGCATATATGTTTATCAGTGTTATCTCCTCTCATTGGATTGTTCCCTTAACTGGTATATAATGACCTTCTTTGTCTTTTCTAATCAGTTTTAGCTTAAAGTTTACCATGTCTGATATTAGAATTGCTGTCCCTTCTTGTTTTGGGTCCTGGTGCATGAAATGTTTTTTATCCCTTTATTTTTAGTCTATGAATATCTTTTTGGATTAGATAAGTTTCTGGAATGCAACAGACTGTTAGAATGTTGTTTTGATCTACTCTGTCAGTCTGTGTCTTTTAATTGGACAGTTGAGGCTGTTAACATTGAGAGATATTACTGAGCTATGTTGGTTATTTACTATCATTGCCTTATTTATCTGTTGATGTATCCTTTTTGTTTTTCATTTCCTGATTTCTTTGTTGTTTACCCATTGACCTCACTATTTTCATTTGCATTTTAGGTGTGCCTGATTTATTATTTCTGTTGAGAATATTCTTAAGTATTTTCTCTAGAGCTGGTTTAGCCTTCATATATCTTTTGAACTGGTATTTTTCATGGAAGTACTTTATTTCTCCATTTTGAAGGATAGCTTTGTTGGACAAATTAATCTGAGTTGGAAGTTATTTGCTCTTAGGGCTTGAAATACTTCACTCAGAACTCTTCTGGCCATTAGGGTTTGTATTGAGAAGTCTGCTGTGATTCTAATTTGTTTACCTTTATATGTGAGTTTTTATTTTTCTCTTGTTGTTTGTAAAATTCTGGTTTGTTCCTGAATATCTAATAATTTAATAATGATATGGCTTGGTGACTATCTTTTTTCATCATGTTTGTTTGGTATTCTATAAATGTCACTGATTTGTATTTTAAACACTACAAGTATTTGGGAAATTTTCATCTATGATTTCTACAAGCATGTTAGTGAATCCATCTGTGCTGTTTTGTAGTTTTGCTTTAACTCCAGTTAGACTTGGGTTGGTGTTCTTGTTGCCTTGTAGCTGCTAGATAGTCTTATATTTTGTTCTCTTATTTTCTTTTTAGCTTCTTTGAGCTCTTTATCATAATTCACTATTTTTTCCTTAGTATCAGATACTCTGTCTTCTCAGTGGTCATTTCTGCAATGTATGAATTCTATACAGTTTTTTTTGGGGTGTTCTATCTGACATCTTTTAAAGGATTCCATATCCTTGTTGAATCTTTCATTCAGATTTTGAACTGTTTTAGTTTAACTGGTCTGTTTTTTTCCTGTTTCCCCAAAATTCACTTTGGGCATATTGAGTGAAATTGCTGTGAACTTTTGGTCCATTTCCTCTTTGAACTCATCTATTTTCTTCATCCCCTATGTGAACTTTTCATAGATTTTTGCTACCTGATTTTTTTTTCTCCCTTTGTGACCCATTGCACTACCTTGTGAGAGTTGGGTGGGGGTAGGCTTCAGATATCTTCAGTTTCTTTGCTTCCCCATTCTCCTATGTGTATCTGTGGGATTTTTTTGTTTGTATGTATAACCTTTTAAAAAATATATGCCTCCTTTCCCCCTCCTTTTTTAGGGGGTTACTGCACATTGGAGACTAGAGAAGTGAGAAGAATTTGCAAATTATATGGAGATTTTTAAATAGGATGTTGCCTCTCTGTGAATAATTTTCAGCTTTTTTTTTGGTACAGTTCAGCATGGCCTTGAACTTACTGTGTAGCCCAGGATGACCTTGAAGTTAAGTGGTCCTCTTGCCTCAGCCTCTCAAGTGCTGGGATTATAGGTATATGCCACCACACCCAGAACTTTTTAGCTTTTTATGTCTAATGGTTGTATTTACTCCTTCTGTTATCTACTTTAAGTGATTTTGACTCTGTCCCTAAGTTTTGCCAAAAGACTGGTTATAACAGCACCCACAGGTTCAGTCTTTCAAAACTTCTTTATAATAGTCCTTGCAGTTATACTTCCCTTCTTTGTCTATTAGCTATGCACACTATGGTGGTTTATTATTTGTGGTTGTTCTACAGTGAGGCAGGTAAGGTTGGATGGGGAGAATGGGAGGTGTTTGGATAAGTAGTGTTAGGCACCAAGAAGGGGAGGTTTGAAGGGGTAATAGTGCTAGATGAGAAGAAAAGGCTGACATGGAGTCTGATTTTTATTGGGGTAGTTTTAGTTGACTTGAAGATTATTTAGGATTTTCAGAGGATATATTGTGGGGGCGAGGGTGAGTTGTGGGATAAAGGGGTTTATGTTGTGGTGGAGAAGAGCTGTGTGACTGTCATAAGTTGCTGATAGGGAGGATAATAAGTTAAGTATGGTACAGAAGAGCAAAGGCTTAGGATGGCAAGGATTGAGGATTAATACTGAAGAAGATAGTGACTGTGAGGGAGCTAAGTATGAGGAATTTAAGAAATTGGGAGGAGGAGTTGATGTGTTTGGAAAAAGAATAAAGAAATATGTTAATAGTATTGTTCTAGGGATTTAAAGTAAAACTAGATAGGGAGCTGAGACAACAGAGAGAAACTAGACATCTATTAAATCAGTGCCAATGAAAGAATAAAAACACAAAAGTAACAAACTGATAAACACAGGAAACCACACAAGAGCACAACATAACCCTGCATTGCTAAATAAATCAAGAAACATACAAAATTTAAGCCTATAAGATGTTCTTTGGGGGACACAAACTAAATATTCAACAGTAATTTTATGGAATCAATTATCTAAACCCCAGGGGGTTGGGGATCATCCCACCAGAGGAGGGAAGAGAAGAGAAGAGAAGGGTGTGTTACATATTTAGAAGGAGATAACATGGAAAACTGGGCACAGAATTTGTGGCGAGAAATGGGCATGAGAAAAGATTCTATGACTGATATAAATATTAGAGAAAAAGTTTAGGGAGACAAATGAAAAGGGAGAGAGGGAAGGAAAGAAAAATTGGTAGGGAATAAAACACAGGACAAAGAAGTCAGGTGAAGATATGTGAGTATTAGTAGGAGGGTTATAAAGGGACAAGGGAGAATTCCCTTACCCTCTATAAACTATATTGGAAGAAAAAGGCAAGAGGAAGAAAAGCACACAGTCATACTTATAAAAGGAAAAAGGGTAAAATAATGGAATAAAAGCATGGGGAAAATGTGCAGATGGAGAAAAACAGCAAAAAAAATATGATCAAATAAAGAACAATCAAAGAAAGTTTTCTACTGTTTTCGACCCATGGTTCTTTTCCTTGGCCTGGAGTCCTAGAATTAAGGATCAGAACTCAAGCCAGGACACAGCTGTTCATGGTACTAAGGTGGCGGCCCACCCCTAGTATGGTGCTGGCTGTGGAGACCTGCTTATAACGGGAACGTGACGCCAGTGTGAACTTCCCATCCTGTGTAACTCAGGCTAAAACTGGCTTCTGACCGAGGTAGCTTGGGTTCACCAGCCTCTGCCCCTCAGTGGGACGCTCCCCTCCCCGACTAGTCTGCTGTCCAACTGCTGGCTGTCTCGATTGTTTTCCCTCATCTGCTCTGGAAGTTGGAATTTGGCAGTGTTAATCAGCCAAGAGACTGCTCTGGGACCCAGGTTCAAACACTGAGTGCTACCCTGCCAACTCTTGCTCTATGATTGTGACTGTAGGTGTTACACCAAGGTCACTCACCAACTGTTGACTGTGGAAGGCCACTCTGGAGGCCGTTTCCCTGTTTTCCTTGCTGGTTCCACCTGACAATAATGATTCTTTCAGTTCTGAGGTAGGTCTCCAGTTCTCCGTGAGCGAGAAGTTGTTGATTTCACTCTGCCAGCCACTGTCAGTGGTGCTGCGTCGTCTGTCCTCTGTGGTGTGATCTATTTCTTCTGCATCACTTAATTCTATTTTCTTCATCCATGTCAGTTCCATCATGATTCCTGAAAGCCTCCACTAGCTTTAGTTCCTCTCCAGGCTAGTGTTTTCCAGACTCTAGATACACTGTCCTGGAGAAGCTGAGTTGCTGGCACTCACTGCTACTCCATTTTGGGACCAGTCTGTTTTATGAGTAATTTTATAAACTTGCGTATTTTTCATATCTTAAAATCAGTATTCAAATTTTCCCTTCTTTGCTCAATGGGATGCTCTTCAAGTTGGCACCCTAGTTCTTTGGACATAACACTACGATTATTTATAGTATGAATCTCTGAAAGGACTCTTAAATAACTGTGTCCATAATATCACGAGGGTACCCAAAATAATTTCTTTGTATATCAAATATCTAGACTATTGTGACATTACTACAATTGTCTCATAAAAGTTTTGTCTTTTTGTTCAAATCAGTATTCATGTCTCTATATTGTGATTACTTACATCTCTTCAATGTCTTTTCATCATTTAACTCTTCCACCATTTCTAATTTACTTTATGCTTGTTGACTGAAGGAACTGCCTCACTTGTCTCATATGATTTCTCAGTCTGGATTTTCCTAAATGTATGCACATATGTAATTTAACATACTTATCTATCACCTGTTACTTCTATAAATTGGTAGATTGAGGGACTTGATCAGAATCAGCTCATACACATACACACTTCATTTGGCAGAAGTATTTTAGGAGCCACATAAGTCTATACCTTTAAGAAAGTTTAGCTTCTTTATTGTGATATTATTGGCATGTAATAAACTGTGTATGGAACGTATGATTTGCTCAACTTTGACACATGTGTACACTGTGAAACCATTACTACAATCAAGATAATGGATGTAGTTGGACAAGGTGGTACATATCTGCAATGCCAGCTACTCAGGAAGCACAGCCAAGAGGATAAGGAGTTCAAGTTCAGGCAACATAGCAAGACCTTGTCTTAAAAAATAAAATGGACAGAGATGTAGCTCTGTGGTAGAACACCCTTATAGTCAATCCTCAGTTTCACAACAACCAACTAACCAAACACCAAACACAAACCAAACCAAAAGGTAAGAACAATCTTTACTGTTTTTTTTTTTTGGACAGGGTCCTGCTATGTAGTTCAGGTTGGCTGGCCTTGCTGTGTAGACCAAGCTGGCCTCAAACTTGCAGTGATTCTCCTGCCTCAGCCTTCTGAGTGATGAGATTATAGGGGTGCACCACTATGCCTGGCTCAAGGGAAACCTTTTCTTACCAGAGGTGGGCATTTCTTTCATGAACCTATGGTTTTCTTTCTTTCTTTTTGATATTGGGAATTGAACTCACAACCTCACGCTTGCCAAGCAGGTGCTTATGCTGCTGAGCTAAATCCCTAGCATGTGGTTTTCAAATATTTTACAAATAAATATATGAGGGTTGGGATTGAACCTAGAGACTTTGCACTGAGCTCTATTTCTAGTCCTTTTTTTATTCTTTGAGAAAGGATCTTGTTAATTCATTAAGTTGCCCAGGATGGCCTCAAATTTGCAATCTTTTTATGTTAGCCTCCCAGAGTGCTGGGTTTACAGGTGTGGGCCACCTTGACTGTCTGGGTATCTTATGATTATATGTAATATTTATGCTGAATTATTAAATATTTATACTCATTTCTATGTTTTGAACTCACTCAGGATATGCTGTGTCATCTTAAACACGAAGACTGCAGTCAATAATTTGTGATCTTTTTGCCTCAGTCTTCCAAAGTACTAGGATCACAGGCATGAAGCACCATGCCTCACTAGAAATAATTTCTTTTAATTGAAACATCTTTATAGAACTCTAATACATAATAGAGAAGGTGAGAGAGAGGTACTTTAATGGCATAAATATGTTTTATGCTTATAATCTATTTTATCATTATTAATACTTTTATACAAGTACACAGTAACCAGCATAACAAATTATTACTGAATATTGATTTAATCAAAGTAGTTTTATAAAATATTATTTGTAGATTAATGTGTATTTTATACCAAAATTAGAAATAAAAAATTTCAAATAGGTAAATTTAGACAATTTTTAATTGTTGTAAAATGCACATAACATAAAATTCTTAACCATTTCTAACTTTAAAATTCAGTAGTATTAAGTATATTTATATTACTTTGTATCCAATCTCTAGAACTTTTTCATATTCTAAAACTGAAACTCTGAAGGCATTTTTTCCTCAGCCTATCATTTGATATTTAGCAATGATGAATTTTTGCCACACAAAAATATTTGCACTTTATGTAGTTAAATTTATTAGTCTTTTTAAAAAAAATCCTGAAATTCTGGACTCATTAAATAACTCTCCATTTCCTCTGCTTGGCACCTGGCTATTTTTGGTTATATTTATATCTATATTTATAAACAAGTATTAATAGTAAAATTTAATGGGTCTCACTGTGACATTTCCATGCATGCATACACTTCTATTTTTTGTTAAATGGGAAAGGAGACTTATTCTTCTTTGGGAACTACTCTTCTACTTTCTATCTCTATAAATTTTACTACTGTGGCTGCCTCATATAAGTGCATCTCATATTTTTCCTTTAGTGTTTGGCTTGTTTCACTTGCATAATGTCCTTAAGGATCCTCCAAGTTGTATCATGTGTCAGAATTTCCTTCCTTTTAAAGGCAGGATTGTGTGTATGTGTGGGCCACATTTTGTTTTTTTCATTCATACATTTGCAGATGTTTGTGTTGCTTCCCCTTTTGCCTATTGTGAGTGTTGATGCTGTGAATATCCGAGACTGCTTTTAGTAGCCTATTTACCTTATTTTTGGTACTGGAGATTGAACTCACGACCTCACACTTGCCAGGCAGGCCTATTTACTTTTGTATTTTGTTTTGGCCATACACTATAAAAAAAATCTTAACTCGTATAGATAAATAGTTGCCATAGGTGTTATAGTAGTATCTTATGGAGTTTTATGGCTCATCTAAATGTAAATTTACCTAGAATCGTGTAAGAGGAATTGAGCTAATTTAGTTCCAGGGTTAGTCATCAGCAATATTCAACTGGTGCTTTTTTTTTTCAAAGAATAAGTGTACATTTTGGAAACTCAAAGTGTTTAGTCAGTTAAAATTTGTGTCTTATATTATGACAAAATTTGTGCTATCTTTTTGTTTTTTTCAGTACTGGGGATTGATCCCAGCCCCAGCTGTCACACTGAGATACATCCTCAGCTTTTTAAAAATAAATGTTTAATGTTGAGATAAGATTTTGCTGAGTCACATGGTGCTCCAGGCTGGGCTGGAATTTTTGATCCTCCTGTTTCACCCTTCCTAATAGCTGGAATTACAGGTGTGTGCCACCACATTTGACTTTGTTATGTCATTGAGAAGAATCTTTGACCTCTCACCAGTTTTTTTGGTAAAATATTCTCTCAAACTTTCAGAGCCATTGAACACATTTTGTTCTTTTTGAAGACCCTGCACTTTCAGTTTCCTTTTTGACATTTATCTGCAGTTTTTAGACTTGGCAAATGTGTAATTCTGTATGGTTAGACTGGTTGCCCAGAACACTAAAGATCTTTTCAGCAAATATTTATGGGCTATCTCATGCCAGGTCTACAATTCAGAAATGATGAAGATAGATGTGTTGCTTGGTCTCATGGAACTCCCAGTTTACTAGGGTTGATGAGTAATAAACCCGTTTTTCCCTGAAAATAAAACCTAAATAGAGATTAAAAAAAAAAGCCAATCCCTGGACGGCAAGGCCTGTCCTTGCCATCCCTGCCTATTATTACTACTCTGTAGGAGGCAGTGAGCAAGACAATGGTATAATCTTCAACACGACAGTGGCCATCACTGTGGATGTGACTAAATATTAATTATGCCTGACATTTATTTTCTGGTTAGGTCTTATTTTGAGGGAAGCATAGAACTGAATAATTCCAAACTATGGATTTTTATGATAGAAAGAAAAGAACAGGGTACTATGAGAAAGAATAAAATTGGATGTTTGCTTTAGGTTAGATGAGTAGCAAAGGCCTCTCTGAAGAGATGATATTTAAGATGCATCCTGATAGTGGGAAGAAAGCTGTCATAATCCAGTAGAAGAGAATTTCAGACATTGAAAACAGCACAGACAGTGGTTTTACACTGTGAAAGAGCTTGACATGTTTGAAAAACTGAAACAAAATGACATAATGGCATGTACCTATAATCCCAATAGTAAGGCAGGATCACAAGTTTAAGCCCAGCTGGGGCAATTTTGTGAGACCTGTCTCAAAATAAAAAATATTAAAGTATTTGAGGATACTGGTGATGTAACTCAGTGGTGAAGCACCTATGGGTTCGATTCCCAGTATTAAAAGAAAAGAAAAACTGAAACAAGATCCATGTTGCTGAAAGAGTATACAGTAGTTTCCACTCATATCCACCATTATGCTTTCTGTGGTTTTAGTTACTGTGGTCAACTGCCTTCCAAGAATATTAAATAAAATACCACAGAAATAAACGATTTGTAATTTTTTTTATAATTTTATTTAAAGAGGAAAATACAAAACAAAATAAAACAGAATAAAGGGTAGCAACCATACAGTATTCCAAGGAAAAAAGGAAAAGTACAACAACAATAAAACCTAAGAAATTATTACTTGACTAATTATATACTGACTTCTTGGAAATAGTTGTTCAAATTACAAAGTTAAAACATGTAAAGTAGACATTCAAACAGTGACACTGTTAACAGTTCTGCTCCACGATCTGACAAAAACAACAATATGGTCATCTATCTTACCCACTCAAATATACATGCAATTGTATCAAAAGGGTAAAATTAAATACAACAAAACAGAGCAAAGCGGATCACAAGAAAGCAATGTAAGACATAAATTTCAAAGCTAGACAATTGGAGATATTTACTCTCTATCATATTGACTCTTGTTTTCTTCCAAATAGTTGTCCATATTGTCACATATAGGGAATTCACATGAAACAACCTAGTATGGAATTGATCTGAGCAGGACGAGGAGGGCATTACAGGTCTTCAAGACCA
>PVJX010024668.1:0-27818 GCA_004027295.1 Dolichotis patagonum
AGCCTAAGAGATGCAATACCGCAGATCTATCCACGTGCCAGGGCGTGTGCTGAGACTTTGGGCTGACTGTCGGCTCAGCTACTACTCCTGCTTTACAGAAGAGAAAACGGAAGGTCAGAGAGATGAAGATGCTTGCTTACCTCCTACGTCCTAGCAAACAGACGTATATCCAGGTCTTCTCCAACATATACGTGAGTCCAGAGTGCCTCTCTCTTGCCATTCATTCCCTCAAGGTATAGAAACATGATAGAACACCATCCACAGTGGATGGTGTCTCCAGAGCCTGTGCAGTTTCCCCTCTACTAATGTGAGGCATTTTCATGTGGTCTGCTTCCCATGATAGGCAAGTGCCATTGTCAGACTAAACAAGCTCAGAAATGTTTCCTGCACTTTACACGAGACAGGCATCCCCAAAGAACCAAAAGCCCCTCTTCTGAAAAGGCAGCTAGGCAGGTGAGAGAGGGTGGTGCAAGGGGAAGCTGGTTGCTTCAGGCCTGGTGCCCTTCGTCTTCCCCAGGCTCGGGTGATTTCCCAATACTCACAAGTTTCACATCTCCTATCTGTGGCAGGAGTGTTTCAGAAGCTCTGAGGGAAAGGTCAGTTAGCCCCAAAAGAAACAAAGAACAGCATGGTCCTGTGCCAGTGGCCTCACTCAATGAGCCTCAGTTTCTTCCCTGGTGAAATGGGCCAGGCATAAGAGTAGCCTCTTGGGACAACCTAACACTTGGGGATGTTGTGATGACACCAAGTCTGGCTTTCAGCAATTGTCCGCTGGCTTTGATGAGCATGAAGCAGAGAAGTGGGTGGAAGCCAGGTGAAACACAGCAATTTAAAGGTGAGCATCATGAAACAGAGATCCCCCTCTCATCCTTTCTCCACCGACCAGGTAGAAAAGTACACAACTTAGAAAGGAGCAAGTTTTAAGATTTGCAATGTCTTCTTTATAGCTATCCCTCAGGATCTGCAGGGATTGGTTCTAGAACTCTCTGTGTATACCGAAATCTATGTATGTTAAAGTCCCTTAGATAAAATGGTATAGCATTTTTATGTAACTTAGACACATCCTCCTGAGTACTTTAAATCATCTCTGATTGCTTATAACACCCAATACAAGTGCTGTGTGGGTAGTTAGTGCTATACTGTTTAGAAAATAATGACAAGGGAAAAAGTGTACCCATGTCTAATATAGATGCAACTCATTTTCAAATATTTCCCATCTGCAGTTGATTTGAACCACTGACAGGGAACCCCGGTATAGCTTAAACTGAGGGTAGTGTAACAGTTTCTGAGCATCATAAAAACACTATGCTAGTGCACAGGGACAGGGACTTGTGGGTAGATAGATATCTTCTGTAAGTATCAGGTGGAGGCTATGGACAAGAAAGCAATAGTTGCAGGCATACTGTGACAGTTTGTTAGAGTGCAGGGCCAAAAGGGATATGAGAGCAGCAAATCATAACCTGAAATGGAGAGTCACCCCCAATCTTCTCTCTACCAGCACATCCAGACCTGAAGCGCCCTCTTTTTTCTTTGAACCCATAGCAGAATCAGGCAGGGAGACAAGTTCCTTTCTCCCTAGCTAATTTTAGAGTTTAGAAAGATGACACTTCAGCAGAAGAGGCTTAGGAGTTGCAGTTCCTGTGTGTGAGACTGGGGAAGGGCCTGGAAATTATCACTTAATGACCAAGGAGAAAGAATTGTAGAGAGATTGTGGATGATAGTGTGTTGACTGTCAACAGGAGTCTAATAGGAGCCTAAGTAGCTGAAGATTCATTTGTACCTGGGATTGTCCTGGATGAGAAAGAGTTCCACTGACACAAAAGTGTCCAGTGGAATGCAGATGAGATAGATTGGGCTCACTATGGTGGGACAGTGGTGGGACAGAAAGCTGGGACAATAAAAATAAACTCCTGGACACAGTAAACTAGTATCCTTTGTGCCATGGCATGTTTTAAAAGGCATGGTATGAGACCCTGATAAAACCACAAAAGCAACGGTTTTGCATAAAATGAGAAACTGTTACCAAGAAAGCACCCAATAACACCTCTAACCTCACTCATTCTTAGTCAACTTAAAAATCACTAATTCTGGAGGTTACACAGCTGGGCAACACATTTTTAGTTTCCCACTAGCTTTGCTGTAGGTACTATCTCGGATATGCAGGTCATAACAACTGTTGCCTAGCTTACTTCTCGGGGACATGAAGGTCACTTTTGCTAAGAACATTGACTCTTTACGTAGGCCTGCCAGTGTCTGATGGGTGACAAAAATGGAATATAAGGCTTGGCGTTTCCGTTTTCAGATTGTGTCTGTCCTCTTTTCTGTGTTATCCCTTGGATTATATTCTACTCAGTTCTCTTTTTCATTTAAAAATATTTTGTTGAAGACTGTAATACAGAGTTAACTTGGTCCATTACCCAGTGGAGGTGGTATGTGTCATCTTTCTTTTTTATCTTTCCATTTTTTTTTCTGCTACTACCCTTGTTCTTCTTCAGCAGCCACAAAAATCCAAGCATCTGAAGATTCAGCTGTGCCATACGACCTAGACCCACAAAGACTAGGATGTTTACACAGGATGGTGATGCCAGATACAAAAACATTCAGCAGTCTCTAGGACAAGTTGACTGTGATTATCCATTGGTCCCAGTCTATCACAAGGAGAAACATCTTTGGAGCTCTGCCCCCAGCCAATAGACATTATAGAACCTTAGCTCACCCCCAACAAATCCTGCCGCTCTCTTTGCTCTGGAAGCAGCCTGGTCACTCCTGACCAATTGCTGGCCTTTTCCACTAAAGCCCCAATCCAGTCAACACCTCCTGGCACATACAGGTGTGTGCTAAAGCTTTGCCTATGCAAGAGTGTGTATGCTTGCAATATGTGGCCCAGTCTTGTTTCTACCATCTCCAGGTCAAAAGATTCTGTTATCTGGTACCAAAGAGAGCCAGTAGGGATTCTGCCTCATGCACCTGAAGCCATACCCTAAGGCACAGAACTGTAAGAGTCTCCTCCAAATGTGCTGGGCAGGCAGGATAGGCCTCCCATGCAAATATTCAAGATTAGGAGGCACAGCACTTACCACGTCTGGAGGCTGTGGAGTGGGAGGCAGGGGTGAGGAGGCCCATGCAATACCTCACCCCAGCCCTTCTTCAGACCATACTCTACACTTTGTCTAATCACTGACACTGTCCTTATCTTCCCATTCTTGGGATAATACCAGAGGAAAATACGACCTAGCCACTTTGCATAAGGCAATGAAGAACAATATTTTCCACTTCCTCAAGGCTGACAATTTCATTCTCTAAATTAAAAAAAAAAATTATGCTCCTCTTTCTCTTGCTTTGCTCTTTTAGATGAGGTACCTCAAAAGTTCAAAGGTAAGTGGAAGGAACTGCTTATTTGGACTTCCTGTCAAACCTCCCTTCTTTGCCCTATTTTTCACTTTGGCAGGCTGCACCTAGATAGATTTGCTGCAAAGAGAAACTGCAAGTGCCAATAAGGATGGGTAGGGTGCAGGCAGGGGGCAGGAGAGAGAAAAGCAGGATATCTACTTAACAGAAGAAAAAAAATCTAGCCTTCCTTCTCTGGGAAGGGGAAGAAGGGTAGAGTGGGTAAGTGCAAGAAAAAAAGCAGCAATTTAACCCCAACTGAACAAAGGCATCTGTGAGCTGTTCTAGGTGCTTCTCCACAAGAAAAAGCTGTGGGCCCAGGATATCCACACATGTCACTAAGACAAGACAAGATTTGTAGTGAACAAAAATGGCAGGGGTTAGGGGTTTGGGGTAGGTTTGGAGAGAAGGGGATACAACCAGAAGGCATGTACATTCCTTCCCTGAGACCTCAGGAGTTTGGAGAAAAGAAGCTCTACAGCCTAACATACATTATATAACACGACTCTCATAACAATTTGTTAAAGGGAGATAGAGTCACAACTACTCATTTTACAGACTGAAAAGAGGCTTGGGTAGACTAAATGCTCATGCAAAGAATTGCAGATAATCAGAACTAGAGTGTGGTATTTGCAACCAAATTTGTGTGATACTGAGACTCTCTCTACTTAAAGGTACAGTTTCCAAAGATAAAAATCTTCCCCAGTGAGTAATCAATATTTACCCCAAACAAGTCTTGCCAACTGTATTTGTTAAACTATGGAAAATGGGGTATTTCGTTTCTGAGTTTTAAAATAACTCTTGGATTCCATACATTTTTCTCTAGTGAAGAAGAAACAGGCTTAGCAATTCTAACAGTGTTGGTGTGGGCACCAGGAATCATTCGATTCTGCCCTACAAGAAGAGAAGTACCATAATTTCTGCTGAGTCAAGCTAAGGATGAGAGGTGGGCATGGTAAAAGAAAAAGGGAAACTGAGGTAGAAAAGAAGCATCAGTCTTCATTCATTTTTGCCTTGGGACCTATAGAGGCCTACATCATTTCTACTGTGGAGTCTCAGGAGCTACCCAGCTTCAAGCACCCAGCCTGGTTCTGAAAACTGTCTTTGTGAACACATGAAAGCACTTGTGTCCTTCCAAAAAGTTATCCATAGCTAAGGTTGGATAGAGTTTGGTTCTGTTGCTTGCAACCCAAAAAGATTCTTTCAGAACACATAGATCATTAATCTTCAATTCATCTGCACAATATCAAAGGGTACAAAAGGGATAGCCTAGAGCTACTAAGCAAGCTTTGGATAGGGAAGTTGGGAGGCCCCAGGCCTAGAGTCCCATCAAGCAGTGCCATCAGCTCAACCTTAAATCCCTTTTAAAGCCTCCTCATCTAAAAAAGGGATAAAAATAATTAACATTTCTTGCAGTGCTTCTGCTGATCTATAAAGTGGCTGTGTTACATGCCTGAACTGTGTCTAAGGTATCATAAAGATATGTAGTTCATTTCCTTTTCCCAGACAATTTCTACAGCTTCCTTTAAGTGCCAACATCCTATGAGCCTTTTAGTAGCTGATTAAATTTTTTTGATCTACCTTTGTTTGAAGACAAACAAAAGAAACATAAAGAATCTGGTAGTGAGGATTTATTCTGAAAAGCTTTCAGGGAACATCATCAGAGGGGCATCAGACATGTTAGCAGCCAAACCAAAATGTTTTTGTAAGAGGAAAGGGTACTACTTGTATTATGCTGGGCCAGTGGGTACACTTTCAAGCCATTCCTGGTAAATGAATAGAGCTCTCCTCAAATGAGCACTTTTTGTGTACCTAGCCCACTAATAGTGTATTGGCAACACAGCGCTCAGTGACTTTATCCCATGAATTCTTCGCCCAAGTCACGACCTCCTGCAGGCTAGGCTTCACAAAGTCTCCATTAAATCAAGTGTTAATTGAAGATTTGTAAGACAGGAGCAGTAACAAAACTGAAAGCTAAAAAGGATGGTCCATATGAAGAAAGTGAAGAAAAATTGCAGGCACCAAAATTCAGAAAATGTCTCAGACTTCTTAACTCATTATATTGATGTCTTGATCTATTTGCTTCTGCACAGTCTCAGAATTCCCTGTTTCTTATGTGTTCGGGCAAATGTTAACTATTTGCATTTAGTGAGAAATTAGTATCCTATTTGCCACAGATAGAAACTCCAAATGCAAATCAAGTATCTGTTTGAGCCTGTGCCCATTGATGGAAGCATTTTTATGTAGACCAGAGACCCTCCCAGAGCATGACCTTGGCCTGAATTTACTGGAACTGGATTGTCTAGTTTCTCTCTCAACCAAGGAGATTCTACTAAATATAGCATGTGACTAGCCAACAAAAGTGCCAGAGTCCCCCAGCATTGAAAAAATAAAATGCCAGATTCTCACACCCAAGCCTCTCTGTCTCCACCTCCTCACCACTGTTCCTCTTATCTACTGTAGTGTCTCAGTCCCTCTTGGCAGTCTTCTGCTCCCTGGCACAAAGCTTCTGCCAGCTTTCTGAGTTAGAAATTCTCACAACTTCAGAGCCACAGTTCTCTCAATGAGAGCTTTATCTATGTTCCTGTTTTGGTGATTTCTTAGGATCTTTTTAATTGTTTAATTTAAAGAGGAGAAAACAGAATAAAACCAATCAAAACAAACCAGTATAAGAGATGCAGGACTTCAAAACATTATGAAATCAACAACAGTTACCATAATGCCTTTTGACATCTTCAAAATAGCTGCAGATAACTTCGGACATAGTAAAAATCAAACAGAACAGAAAAGAATAAAAACAATAAAAAAACAATGAATGCAATAAAGAATTTCAAAATAAGCCAACAGTAAATCCAAAATTGCTATCATAATATGTCCTGCTATCTTTCAAATAGCTGCTCATGCCATCAGATTTAACACAGTCTAACAAAACAAAAGAGAATAAAATCCAACTAAATAATGGAAATGATATAGGACCTCAAAATAAGACCATAAGGAGTCAAAAATGGCTACATCCCTTCAGGAGGAGATTCCCCCTAGATGTCACAGTGCATACCACTATCCTCTGAACTACGATCAGGTCATTGGCTCTAGACCTGCAGTGTTAGTGAAACACCAAACACCACAGGCATCAAATTGCATTTCACCTCGGTAGCTATCATCACAGCCTGTGTTTCTCCAGATAAGCTGGTCGCTTATGGCGGTGGGGTAGAGTGGGTGGTACTTCTTGTGTGCCAGCCCTCTCACCAGAAGGGGCCAGGGTCTGGCTGTTCCCAGTCCAGCAGCAGCCTGTGCATGGCTCTGGTTCCTAGACTAGTCCTGTTTGTTGGTGTGGCCATTGTTCTCTCTCCCCTCAGTCTGCCAATGGTGCTGTCTCACAGACAGAGGCTTGGGTCTGGCTGTTCCTAGTCCTTCAGCAGCCCGCACATGGTGCTAGTTCCCAGACTGGTTTTGTTTGCTGGTGCAGCCATTGTTCTCTCTGGCTTCCTGTGATCTTAAAAGGACTCAAGTTCATTCTGGAAATTTGGCAGCATGATCTTACTGGTCCAGCTTTTCTTCTCAAGTTCATTCCCTAAAACCAAAGTCAATCATCTCTTCTAAATTCAGAACCCACAGGAGTCAAGCCTCAGATTCTAGACTCAGAATGATACGTTTGAATCCCAACTCCATTATGCACCAGCTATGGAAATTTGGGCAATTTATTTAGCTTCTCTGTGCTACAATTTCCACAGGGCATGGGAAAATCTAAGTAGTAGAGTGATTGTGAAGAATTGGTGGAGTAAAACTGGAATTTGGGAGCTCAGCTCCTCAAATGCTATAGATGGTAATCCTTGCTGGCATTGTTCACTATTGTCAATGCATCTGATTTATTAACTTCTTCTCAGGGCCAGCCAGAGCAACAGTCACCTCTCCACTGTTGTGCATTCCTGGGTCACATATACTACTGAGCTGGGCTCTCCTGGGCCACTCAGGGGCAAAGATCAATTGTATGAACTGCTTTGTAACATTTTGAGTGCAGACAGATAGCAACAGTGCTAGAGTCTGGCTTTCCTAATAATTAAAAAGAGGCTGCTGACTGGAAGGCTGTTAAGGTAAGGGGGAAATAAAGCCAGCCTGGTAGGAAGAACAGTAGTCTAATGCAAGACAGTAATAATGCAGGCCCACTGCAGGCAATGGTGTCAGGGAGATGCTAAGGCAGGGCAGAGCTGGGGCAAATGAAACAGCTCAATTTATATCCATTGTCATTTGGTGCCCTGTGTTGTCTTATTCTTAAGAACATGCAGAAAACTACATTTTATTTAAAAAAATTCAAAAGGAAAATGTGGGCAATTGCAGTTGGTAGAATATCGACTCACAAAGATCTTCATACCCTAATTCTGGAATCTTGCAATGTCAAGTTACATGGCAAAGAGGAATTAAGACTGCAGATCAAATAAAGACTGCCAATCAGCTGGCCTTTGGGGGATTATATTGGGATATCTCAAGGGCCCAATGTAATCAAAATGTCCTTGAAAGTAGAAAAGAGAAACCGAGAATATAGCTCAGTGCACAGTACTTGCCTAGCATGCACAAGGACGGGTTCAATTCCTAGCACAGGAGGAAAAAAATAGAAGAAAAGAGGTGAGAGAAGAGAAAACCAAAGAGAGCTGTGACTATGGAAGAGACACGGTGAGATACAATGTTGATAGATTCGAAGATGGAAAAACAAGGCCACTAGCCAAAAATGAATGTGAGTGGTTTCTAAATGCTAAAAAAAAGCAGAGGAAGATTCTCTTCTAGAACATTCAAAAAGGAAGAGAATGCAGATCCCTAACCCAGCATCTACACAAAGTGAACTAATGTTGGTAAGTCCCTGTTGGTGCAGAATTCCACATCCAAATACCAAGTGGACTTGTTACTTTACATAAACACAACTAGACATGGCAGGGAGGAGAAAGAAATAGCAACTTACGCAGCACAAGCCATTTGTTCTATTCAAGAAGCAAAGCAATGTCCCAGGGGAATCTCCTGAAAACCCCACTGTGGTGCTATCTTCAGAACGTAACCCTAAGAAAGATCCAAACACAGGGTGATGCGCTGGGCTCTTGTCCTTGATGCCAACTCTGTTGCCCATTTCCCTGTTTCTAGAGACAGCTAAACTTTTTTCTCTTCTTTCTTCATCTTCTTTTCTTCATCCTATTTTCCTTTGCACAGGTAATTGCTGAGACCTCATTCAGTTTCCACAGAAGGCTCTGCACTGAGAACAGGAGTGTGGAGGTCCTCACTGAAATTCTCTTTCAGTGGTTTTCCTGGGCCATGGATAAGAGGGGAACCTCTGGGAAGTAAAATCAGACACGTGTCATGAGGACATGCCAAGGGTCTGGAGAGGCACTCAGCTCCATATAGGCAGCCCATGGGCATCTTTTAACTGTAGGTATTCTGTTGGGACTGTAGTATTCCTCATTGTTCCCACTCTGAGAAAAATTATTTTAAAGCCTTTACAGGGAAAATATTCTCTTCTGTTTGCCACAATCTTCAGTCATCCCACAATCTTATACCATCCCTCTTCATTCATCTATATCCCTTGCCAAGCTCCCAAAAGAATTTTAGTTGGTGACAACCAACTTACCTTATCCAAGTTCCTCATTTAAAAACTGTTCACTTATTCATTTATTCAACAAATATTTATTGACCATCTGCATGTATCAAAGAATGTAATGGGAATGTAAGAGTGAACAAAGTGATTGATCTGACAGTCTAATAATGATAACAATTATAGTGATGATAATAATTAAAATCATTGAGTACTTATTTTGTTTTGGGCTACCTAAGTTCCAATATATTTTAATATTTATATACTATGTAATATATAATAATGTACGATGTACATTATATACATGATTAGTACAGGTATGTAATCAATATTCAAAGATTCAACCAGTTGTGATAGAGAATATTCTAAAGACTACTGCATCTGTGTTGAACAATACAGAATATTTTTTGGTTATTAGTCTCTAAAGAATACAGTATAACAACTATTTATGTATCATTTGGTATTCTAAGTCATGTAGCACTGATTTAAAATATACAAGAGGGAGCCAGGGATATAGCTCAATGGCACAGTGCCTGCCAGGCAAGAGCAAGGTCCTGAGTTTGATTCCCAGTACCAAAAAAGAAAAAAGAATTGAACTATACAAAAGGGTGTATGTAGATTATATGCAAATATACCATTTTAAAGGATTTGAACATCTATGGAATTTGGTATTTGTTGGGGTCCTAGAACCGATCCTCTAGAGACACTGAGGATTGACTGGATTTCACAACAGCCCGACGAGGTATTTCACAAATTATTAAATGAGGAAACTAAGGCACAGAGCTATTCTATCCTCAGGTGGCAGAGGTATGTTAATAGGATCGAGAAAAGGCTCCAGGGCTCTAATGTATAGCACGGTGACTACTAACCTGGCTACTGCCATCTGAAGTTACTTAAATGAAATAAAAATTAGAATTCAGTTCCTTGGGGACACACACCTCATGTGCTCAACAGCTGCACGTTCCCAGTGGCATTGTGGGCACAAAGGAAAGGGAAATTGGTATTGAGTGGGTGAAGAAACAAAGTGAGGACTTGGAATATTTGTGGTGAAACACTTGGGTTTAGAGCAGGGAAGTGAAGACTTACATTTTCAATAGTCTCTCTGACCCTGTGTGGGCAGAAAACCACAGGGGCTCACAGGGAGGCTAGAACTCTTAGGAGGCTGCTGCAGCCAGCAGGCCAGCTGGAGACACTGAAAAGAGTAGAGACGAACAGGTTTCGCTCCGTGAGTAGCCCTTCACACTGGAGCACTGCCTGGAGCACTCTGCCAGATGTCCTCCTGGCTCACTCCCTTACCTTTCTCAAGGCTTCCTTCCCACCTCAGAGAAGGCTTGCCTCACCACCACTTTATTTTTGTTCTTATCCCAAGCTAGTATGCAATGTATGTTTCTGATTTTGTTTACTGTGCATACAAGGGCCCATACAACAGTATGATGCTTGACATCTTTGATCACTGTTAAATCCCCAGCACCAGCCACAAACTGGGTTGTTATGGTTTGTGTCTGGATATCCCACTAAAGACTCAATAGTTATGGGGTGTGGGCTTTGTGGAGAGAACTGGAGCTAGAGTTTGTGATTGATTCATAGTCTAGTGCTAGGATTAAGGGTATGAGTGCTGCATCTATCCTAGGGCAGGTAGCCTGCATTCAATATAAGAGACAGCATGAGGCTTGTTCTCCCCTTCGCTCTTACTGACTTTGCCATTTTTGCCAGTGAGAACTGTTGCCCCTCTGTCTAGGAGCCAGCCAGCTGTAGCTGAAATTGCTACAAACTGTGAGCTAAATAAACCTTTCTTTCTTTAACCTGGAGCGTCAGGTATTTTTGTCTAAACAACAAGAAAAGCTACTAATACGTGGACACTCAAGAAACAACTTTGAATTAATGAATTAATGGCAGAGAAAGAGAATAGACGGTGAGAAAAATGAATCTCAAAGAAGGGAAAGTCTAAAGTCACCCAAGAGTTGATAATGAAGCCCATACCAAAGCCCAAGTCTCCCAACCCTGGCCCTCTACTGTCTCATGCTTCTCACTACCTTATGAAAGTTTCTTCTTTATCCTGCAGCTCTCTATGAGCAAATTTCTTATGAATATTATGCTGAGTTGTCACTTTTCTCTTGATTCTCTTCCTTATTTTCTTCAGAATGTACTTTCCTATTTGGCTGAACTTTTCCTCTTTTCTGCAAACTCGGACCAAATGTCACATCTAAAATGTTACTGCATTACATGAAAGAAAAGAAACTAGAAGCCATGATCCCAACCTTGCTCTCTACCCAGGCCAGCTGAGCATAAAGATGCCAAAGCACAGACTGGCTGGAGGGTAACATGGGTAGTGGGACAGGAAGAACTAAGCCAAGCTCATCACCTTTGCCCACAGAGAGCTACTGAGCAGTGAGGATGGACCATGGAGTTTTCTCTAGTATCTGCCCGGCGATTGTTCCAAGAAACCTCAGTAAAGCTGCCCTCAAGAGAAACAGACCAAGAAACTCAGGTGTCTTAGTCCATTTCCTGTTGCCATAACAAGCTATCTAGGAGTGGGTATCCATAAAGAACAAAAGTTATTTAGCTCTTAGTTCTGAAGACTAGGAAGGCAAAGGGCATAGCACTGGCATTTGGTTAGTTTCTTGCTGATTTGTAACGTGCAGAGGGCATGGCATGAAAAGACAAAAAGAACTTGCCAGAGGGAGAGACGAATGCTTTTATAAAAAAGCCACTCCTGAAATATGCTATTTTCCTATTAAGCCATTAATTATTGAGTGTAATAATACATTCATGAGGCCAGCATGGTAACCCAATCACCCAAAATTCTCATCTCCCCATTATCATTAGCATGTGACTTTGGGGATTATACTTCTAATATATGAAATTTGGGAGACATATTGAAACAACACCATCAGCCTTTTCTCCCCTCTGTACAAGGGTATAGATATTTTTCAATCTGGATTTTTCATTTTTCATCTCTTGTCTGATCAAAGAAGGGGTATGTTTCTTCAGATTCCCTGTGGCCATTTTGAATACCCACATCTGGCATGACAGCAAAATTCTCCTCCTCATGTTTTCTAACAATAGTTGTCTTTGTTACTTTTCTCACTGCTGAGACAAAACACCTGATACCCAAAGTTAAATGAGGAAAGGTTTATTTGGCTGACAGTCTATAAAGGTTTCAGTCTATAATCAGCTGGCTTCAAGGCAAAGTGGCTTGGTAGAGGGGCATTACTAAGGAGGAAAGATCATGTTGCCCACAATATATCAAAAGCAACAAGAAGGGGAGGCAAGGCACTTTCTGTACCTTATATTATACGCAGGCTAACTGCCCTAGAGTGGGTGTAGCATTCACACCCTTAATGCTAGCCAGAAGTATATCAAACCTATCAGTGGACTGATTTACTAATCACTTGCCCTAAATGCCAACATCACACACTCTAGGTTCAGCCACCTCTGAAAAAGCCATGTAACCACATGAGACTTTAGGGGGACATCTAGATACAAACCATAACAATAGGGCACTACAACAGCGACATTTTATTAGTAGTACACTGCAAATCTACACCCTGGCTTTTCTCATTCTATACATCAGGACACTGACTCAGTTACCTCAAGGGTGAGCAATGAAGTTGGGCTCAAATTTAAGGACTCTATTTCTGTGTTTGTTATCATTCATTCCTTATTAGTTGTTCATTTATTCATTTATTCAGCAATTTTTAAATCAAGCCATACTATGTGTAGGCACAAATCTAAGTGTTAAGTTACAGTAATGAATATGCAGACACGGTCCTGCATTCAAAGAACTAAACGTTCCATTTGAGCAGTGGGAGGAAAAGACAGTGAACAATAAGGTGAATAAGCGTACCAATCAGGAAATGTTGGAGAGGTATAACTGTTGTAATCACAATCAAACAAGCCACTGTGAGCACACTAGTGGCAGTCTTTCCATTGGCTGGTTGGGGCAGGTTATTTCACATTGAGGGATGCCAAATACAGCAGGAAGGAAACACTCCACTGGGATGTGGGGCTCCAGGTCATGAAGGGGATTGAGGCAGGGTGTCAGAAGGGTGGAAAGCAGCATGGCTTACCTTGGAAACAATCACCGGGTGGTGCATGTCTCTCATACCCCATCTGGGGACATTTCTGCTCTTCATCTCCAGCCCTTCTTATTATTATATACTATCTCCTCTATTATATTTAATGTCAAGCAAATCTTTGGTTCTTGTTCCTTTTTACCCCTCTATTCACAATAGAGTTCCCCATCATGTTTTTATTCTGCTGACACTAAAGGCTGAGGAAGCTGAGAGAACAATTAGCAAAGACCAGAGCAGCAACCACAACTGTCTAGAGCTTCACCTGGGGCTCTCTTGAGCTGCACTGGACCCACACCCTCCCCTGTTCCATTGATGCTAGGTACTACTGTTTGCTACCCCAACTTACTTCTGTCTGTCTACAACCTCCCACCTAGATTGTCTCTTTCTAGCCTACCCCCTTCAGACTGGAAGAGACCTGAGCTCATGAATCTCTTCTGGCTCTTCTCAGCTTCTATATGGTCACTTGACCAGGGCTCTGAGGCTCCATGACCAGATCTGGAACTCCTAGACTCCAGTTACCTCGACAGTGACTGAAGAATCACTCTGATTCATGACCTATGGGTGGGAGATTGAGAAGAACCATTTTCCATCCCTTTTATGAGAATATATAAATAATCCTTCCCTAATTATCTTTTCTTTCTGTGCTGAGCATCGCTGTCTTTGGAAAACATCCCTGAACCTCCACAGGTAAGAAACAAGTCCCTCCTGTGTACCTCTAAGGAATGTTGTGCTTACCTTTCATATATCTCTGACCACAAGTGGCTTCTGGCCACATAGAATGTGGTCGCCCTTGGGAGTAGATCAACAGGGTGTCTATGGTTGGAGGATCTGGTCCCCATCAATGAATGAGCTTCATAGCTGAGTCACCTAGGCCTCAACATGTTCAGCCATGAGGTTGCTGCAGCTGTCCTGCTAAAAACAGAGCATATGTTTCTCTCTCTCTCCCTCTACCTCTCTCTCTCTCTCTCTCTCCAGGTTGGGGGGAGGGTACTGAGGATTGAACTCATGACCTTGCACTTACCAGGCAGGCAGGCACTGTGCCAATGAGCTGTATCCTGGAACACCCATTTCTCTTTTTGACTGCACAGCGTGTGGAAGTCCTTCCAGATTTGGTTGCTCTTCAACTTCCTCTCCTGCACAGCTCAACTGGGGGATCTGTAGGCTCAGCACTAGTTGGAGGACCAGCAATGTGAGTATATTGAAAATATCTTCTGATTGCTCCATGGTAGGCAGGAAAACTGAACTCCCTGTGACATCATCGAGCATAACTGAGCATGGCAGGGGGATTTCTGCATTTCCAGGAAGACTCTCAGACACTTCTATTTAGAATGAGGTGAATCTCTATCACTGCTTGTGTTCCGAACTGGGTCAGAAAGCAGAAGTTGTCTATGGCCATGTAATCCTGAATGCACTTGATCTCGTCACGAGGCAGAGACATAGAAGACATCCAAAGGAGATGGGCAAGAGAAGAAGGGTGGCTTCTGACATATTCACCACCCAAATCCCCTCAAGTTGTCTGTGACCTTCATATTTCCATTTTTTCTTTTCTTTTGCTTATGCTCGTCTTTTAAATATGGGGGATAAATCACTCAAGTTCTTTATCATCCGAACTTTTTTTTGAGACAGACTCTTTCTAAATCACTAAGTTGCACAAGCTGAAGCAGAATTTGCAATCTTTCTGCCTCAGCCCCCAGAACGCTAGCATTATAGATGTGTGCCTTCACACCTGACTCTTCTTAGTTCAATGTGTTTGAACAATGTTGTGATTTTTTCCTTCCTACAAAAGTAAAACAGAATCATTACAAAAACATAAATAGAATATAGGTGGGAAAAAAGAATAATAAACATTCAGAATGTTGACATTTCCTTTGTAGAACAAAAACAAATACTTTCTCACTGCCAAAATGAGACAATACTCTTCATTTATTCGGTTCTTTAGAAGCTCTGCTAAAAGACAAATTTTAGACAAATTAATTTCAAGCAAGAAAATTCATGAATCTGTAGACCTTGAACCAGAAGAGGTTCAGAGGTCACAACAGCTCGAGCTTTTATAAATCATGTGCAGAAATCATGTGATTGGCTACAACTGATTGGCAGCTGATTGGCTACAACTGTGATTGGCAGCGCAGGTATATGAGCAGGCTGCCTATGATTGGCTGAAGCTCAGCGGCTTATGATTGATTGAAACCTGGCTATGCGCTACAAAAATATACTCCTAGATTAGGCTTCTATTTTGTTTGCACTCTAAGTTAGAGTGTACAGTTCGTTACATAGAAACTCAAAGCACAGAGACAGCCTTAGGCTAAGGGCCTCCTGCTTATTTGATTTAACACCCCTTTGGGGTATTTTTATTGTTGTTTTCATATATATAGCATATTGTGAACAGCTTTCCTTGTGATTGAATATCATCCCAAAGCAGCTTTTCAAATGGCTGCTTAGCCTCGTGTGGTATGCAGGTACTAGAATTTATTTCAGTAATTCCCCAAAGTTGGATATTTAAATTGGCTCCAAATTTCATTATTATACTGCAGAAACAAGCATTCTTTTAGCTAAACTTCTGCACACAACCAAGATTATTTCTTTTGAGTCAGTTGCCAGAGATCAACTAGCTAGATCAAGGATACGAACTGTTCAGTTTTCCTGCACCCCTTCTTGACTGCCATCTGCAAAGAAAGTTTTCATTCAGCTGCTACCAGTTAGGCATGAGGGTGTGTGGGTCATCTGTTGACATTTCTTTCATCAGAGTCACCTTTCGTGTCCATTTAATCTGTTTTCGTTGGGATGATGGACGGCAGGCCATGCAGTGGGCTTTAATACCTACCCAGGAAAAGTCCCAGAGAGACCTCAATAAATTCAATGTATGCCAAGAATGCAGTGTAAATATCAGGAAAGAAAGACAATAAGTGAATCCAGGAATGTCTCAATGATCCTATTAAACACAACATAGAGGTCAATAGGCTAAAGGACACCACAGTTTGGATATTGACCTTGACTTGAACAAGCTCTCACCCAGCCTCAGTTTTCTAAACTGTGAAATGGAACCCTAACAGGCTTGTTGGAAGGCAGTTAAATGAATTTGATATGACAGGGATTGTGTAGCCCTCAGTGTGCAGTATCTAGAACTGTTCTGAAATGGACACAATAATCTGAGCTGATATAACAAACTGTCTATTTGAGACCCTTAAGAGACTATTAAAACTGTTAAGCATGATTTCTAGCTTGTGAAACCACTATTCTCATGGGAAGAGGTGCCCATGTGAGTTACTTTCCTCAAATATTTACCGTATTCTGTGTTTTGTAATTCAATGTTTCTTAACATTTCCTTGGAAATTTTATTTGGTTTAGTAATGCTGGTTCCATAAAGCTTGTGCTGGCAAACCTCCACAGTGAGGAGAGGCAATCTCAGGTGTGGCCACCAGACCAGAGACTCCCTGGATGATGAACTGGGCAATGTGCAAGGCCTTGGGTCTCAAATAGACTCCCCTGTCAGTTCAGTTTTCTTGTGGGACTTGGGTTGTGTGTTCCATTAGCAAACTCCCCAGGTAATTCTAATGCCTAAATGGGCTTGCGTCTGCAAAGCAGCATTGAAAATGAAAAGACCTAACTATGAGCTGGATGTTTGCGGACTTCTAGAAAGAAAGATGAGGCTGGGGCTTTAGCTCAGTGGCACAAGTGCCTGCCTGGCAAGCACTAGGTTCTGAGTTCAAACTCCAGTACCAGAAAGAAAAAAAAGAAAAAAAGAAAGAAAGAAAGGTGAGATTTTTGTCTGGTTTAAAGTTAGGCTTCATAGTGTGCACCTTTGCATATGGGAACGCTATATGGTCTCACCTGGCTTCTTCCTCTCCTCAGCTCTTAATCCCACATACCCTAGCTTCCTGGATGCATGAGCTACTCTAGAAGCACGGCACACACTCTCTTGCTCCTGGATGTCTACATAGCTTTATGACTTAATTTCTATTGTCTGGCTGCTGCTCTTGAGTCCTTCTCTATGCCAATAACTCAGCTAAGCATTGTCTTATTCCTCATGATTATTGCTAAATATTTTAATTGTAATAGAAGATGATGTACCTCACACTGATTTAACAAAGGTAATATTTTGCTCCATCTATTCCAGATCCTTTTTAAGAAAAAACTTCACAGATATTCCAGAATCTTAGCCACCCAATCCCATTTTTCTCTCTCCTTTCCTGGAGACAAATGCTTGTCAAACATTGCTAGGCAGCCTTCATCCCATGGTTTTAATACATTTTTTACAAATGTTAATATAAAGCACATGCAGTGTTATTTGCTTAAGCCCTTGACCCATTTTGGTGAAAAAACAATATGCCCCTTTAACAAGCTTTGGAAAGCACAGTACTGTGTAGTTAACTGCAGATACTTTGTTGCAGACCAGATCTCTAGCTTTTTTTCTTCTGGCATAGCTAAAACTCTGCATCCATTGGGCAGTAACGCATTTACCTTACTGAAACCCACTGCAACTAATACTCTGCTTTCTGCTTTAAAGAGGTTACCTATTTAGATACCTCATTTATGTGGAATCATGCTGTCTTTGCCCATCTATGCAGAGCTTTATCACTTGGTATAATGTCCTCAAGGTTTACTTTTTTTAAAGGTAAATAATGTAAATGTCCATATTCATGCAGCAACATTGTCAATACCAAAGAGTTGGAAACAACCTAAATGATCATTGATTGGAGCTCAGATACAGAAAATACAGCATATACACACAGTGGGATATTATTAAGCCCTTTTGGTTGAAAGGCATTATCTAATTTAGTCTGTGAAGCTGTTGTTAGTTCCATTTTATAAATGAAGAGACAAAGGCACAATTAAATAACTTGCCCCCCAAAAGAAAGATTCTCATTTAGCTTCCAAAACTTCAACTCTCACCTTCCCCATCCACTTCCCCAAAACATGGAAAAATATCAGAGTTCCTCCCTCCACTCTTTGGGTCCACATGTTAACCACCACCACTGCACCAACCCTAGTAAAAATCTGCATAGGACAGATTACCTATCTGTTTCACTCTGGAGGACAAGGTCTGGGTTCTTGTCCTGTGAGGAGCACCAGTACACACCTCAGCATCTGGCCCCTGATAAGTAAGTAATAAGACGTTTCTAATGAATGATGGAAGAAAACAGTGAGAAGTAATCAGTGAGCAGACAGGAGGAAACTCTGGTCCAAGCTGCTCCACTACTGAAAGGGCAGATTGCACCTGCAAACACAGTTCCTTCCAAGCCTTCCGTTTGCTACCAGTCAGAACTCTTGGTTTTCTATTTTATGACCTTGCCATAATTTCACTCTAAATAATCTAAAAAACCTCAGTTTACTTCTGCTCGTTAGATACTGAGCAAAGGACACCTCTCTCTCTCGCTCGCCCAGGCCTGGTGTTGCACATACCTACAGATAAAAAGTGAGTGACCAAGAGCAAGAGGAAGCCTGAATATCTTCCATTTGAACAAAAGAGGTGGTACTAACATGTGCCCATTGCATTGGCATATTTGGGACACGTCTGAGACAGCTTGCTCAGGAGCTCTTCCCACTCTGCTAGATACTCCAATTTCAGATGCTCATATGTCACTATCATCATTTTACCTCTCCTAAAATTAACCATAGTTCTTTTAGTTCTTTATTATAGTATCCTTTTCCCCCCTTTTTTGTCTTTTTGAGACAGGGTTTTTTTATGTAGCTCAGCCTGGTCTCAAACTAAGTTTGTAGCTCAGGCTGGCCTTGAACTCACAGTGATCCTCCTGCCTTAACCTCCTAAGTACTGAGATTACAGGTGTGCACCTACCTTACCATAGTATATTAATTCAATTTCTTTTTTAGGTTCCAAAAATCTTTGTTTTTTCTGAGCAACAAATCATATGACATCATGAATTAGATAAACTTGTATTTTTCTAACATGCAACAGTATGTATCTGTGTGACAGTACATGCAAATATATGCTCGTAAAGCATGTGTCTTCATCTGAATTTCAATTCAAGTTGCTTTGTGCACCACAGCCACTGGAACTCTGCTCAACAGCAAGCTACCATTCTATTTTGATCTGAATTTGGCCACAAGTAATGCACAACTCAGGAAGTAAACTGGTATACAGGCCTCAGTGAGGAAACCAAACTGGAGAGACATCAGCTTTTTTAGACACTACGACTTCAAATCCAGCACAGCCCATGCTGTGCCAAGTACTCCTCAGTATCTGAGTTCCCCAGGAGAGATTTTTTGCTCAAAAACTCTAATGCAGAGTTCAGCTTCCTTATCTGTAAACTGGGGCAATAATCTCTAGAGATCAGACCAGGTGCAACAAAAACAGATTCTCCACTGAACAAAAAATAGAACATGCTGAACAGCTTTGGAGGCGGGGGTTCACACAGTGCATAGAAATCTGAACAAGCTGGAGTATAGAAAGCAGGCAGCAGCCATGGGACCTCAGAGAGCCTGGCTGTAGATAGCACAAAGCAGGTCCCACCTTGGGAGCAGGTGGTACACAGACAGGTGCTCGTGGTGTTCCAGCAGAGGCTACGCCTTCGTTGGTGCCATTTGCTTAAGGCTCATTATCCTGGGACAGAGTGGCTGGTGGCCAGGTCGCCAGAGGAAAGAAAGAGAGAAACAAATTCTTTTGAAGATGATAAGAAATGCAAGTTTGTCATTACAACTGCACCCATGGGAGCATTCCATAAGGGAAATGCAAAGTGCTGAAAGGAAAGAGGGTGGTGACACTGAACAACCAAAATAACAACTGGCATCTACTCAGAACTTGTTTGCAAACTTGAAATCATTTGAACAGGTTAAGTATCCTTTATCTGGAAAGCTTGGGGCAAGAAGTAATTGCAAATATAGATTTTTTAATACTTTGGAAGTCTGAATATTCATAATGAGATATCTTAAGGATGAAACTCAAGATTAAATACAGAATTTAATGATGTTTCATACATACCTTCTGGATATACATACCTTATAGACAAACATTTTAGTATACCTGTGTTTTGACTGTGATCCATCACAGAAAGTCAGTTACAGAATTTTCTAATTGTGGTGTTATGCTGGTGCTCAAAAATTTTTATATTTTAGAATTTTATGGATTTGGAGCTTTCAGATTAGAGATGCTCAATCTATATCAAGTGCTTCATAGAGTGTCTGGTACCCAAAAAATTGAGCCCATGAATTAGGAAGATATAAAGGATTCTTTAAGGAGAGGGAAAAATAGGAGCTGTAACTTAATAACATAAAATGAAATAGAAGTTATCTTCCTGAGGGCACTCAAAAGAGGCAGTGTGGAACTGCACTCCGAAGTCCCCTCTTTTCCAGACCATGCTGCCAGTTATACCATGTGGCTTCTGCAGACAAAGTCAGCTCAGGGGCTGCTGGTGGAGTCAGCACTTTTCTAGCTAAAGGATGTTTAAGTGGAACACAGCACACCCACCAGAATCAATGTGTCTTTGGAGTAGGAAGTGCAATCCTGGGCTGTGCTGCCCAAACACTAGGAACAAAAAGCTAGACTTCCTGGGCCTCCCGAGGGGCTCGTCTTGGGTGGAGGAGAAATGTAGTCATAGCAGGTTTCCAAATCAAGTTAACCTTGTTAAAAGATCCAAAACAAGGTTGCTTTCTGAGTTGAGTAGAAATGATGTTTGAGATAGAACCTGGAGGAGGTGGAGTGCAACTCCTCACTCTTTCTTTTGGGGTGCACAGAATGACTTCCTTCCAGACATTACATGCAAAAAGGGAGAAGAGTAACTTTATAGTGAGTAAATCTGACACACATTCAACCAGATGAAAAAGGTCAACATCAATACCAAGGAAGTGTGATCCTTGATACCACAAAATGAGAATGGACTTGCCTCTTGTGATCTTTCTCCCTCAAACCCACAAACTCACACTAATCGTGAGAAAATTGTCACACAAATCTCAGGAACAAATTCTATAAGATACATTGCAAATATTTCTCCACTGCCAAGGCCATGCCAAAACAAGGAAAGTGAGAGACAGTCACAGCCGAGAGGAGCCGAAGGAAATATGGTAACTAAATGTGATGTGGAATCCTGAATGGGATCCTGGAATGGAAACATGTGAGGCAAAAACTAAAGAAATCTGAGTATGGATTTTAGCTAATAACAATCCAACCACATTAGTTAATTAATTGTTATGAATGTACCATGCTAACAGATGCTAATCAAAAGGGAAACAAGATGTGGAATATATAGGAACACTATACTCTTCACAAATTTTCTACAAATCCATTCTAAAATGGAAAGTTTATTTCAACAAAAAAGTTTAGCAAAATAGCAATGGTAGAACACAGGTGGTAAATGCATTAGTCTTCGTAGTAGAATTCCTTCAATTCTTTTGTTTTGAAATGATTTATAGTTTTTTAAATGTAAACATACTGATTACACTACACAGCAGAAAGATCCTGAAATGCTTGAACTGGGTGGCAATAGCACGTGCAATAATGAACTGTGTGTCAGTAAACCTGTGCACACTGTCTCTGAGTTATCCTTACTTGTTGTTCTGTGTCCATCACTTTGCACTAGTTAATGTGAGAATGTGAGGATATTTGTAATTTTACCATCAACTTTGGTTCCTCCAACCCTGGTTTTCCCTCTTGAGATCTTAAGTCTCTTAATTTAATTTTCTCCTAAAATGTCCCACAGTTAGGGAGAGATCATGTACTTGTTTATTTGTACAGATGATCTATTGTCCTATTTTACAGAAAAAGACTGAGGCTGTCAGGCATAGCTCCCCCACTTCCTGTCCTCCTACCTACAAACTTATTTAAAACTTTCCTCCCACCTCTTCCTTTCAGACTCAGAGACTTGTTCAGGGTCGACCCCTCCTTCATCTCTAGATCCTCCCCTGTAATTTTTCTAGGACACTCATATTCTTCCATCAATGACTGTAATTCTTCCTCAAAACTTCCAGCCTTCTACACAAACTTGTTCACATCCCTGAAAGCCTGGGGATCTCATCTTGAAAAGATGAACTGTGCAATCCAAAAGCAAAACAAGCCAACCCCCAAAGCCCTCCCTCTTCCTCTGCTCTCCTCTCATCCTGCCTTGCACTTCTGTCCGTGGCCAGAGTTCCTAGGTAACCACACAAGCGTGCCGTCTGTAGGCTGCGTCCTACCCAACTCTACTAGAAGTCTTCTGCAAAGTTCAGTGTGACTCTTCAGGACCCATACCAGCATCTTCTCTCCCTTCCAAGTACTAACCAGGCCCGACCCTGCTTAGCTTCCGAGATCAAACGAGATGGGGCGCGTTCAGGGTGGTATGGCCATAGACACCAGCATCTTCTCATAATCTCATTGTCACTAGACTTTCAGCATCAGGAGACCCTGATGACCAAGTGTCTGCTTGGCAATCTCTCTCCCCCAACCCCTTTAGCTGATCCTGTCACCCTCTCTTGCTGATTCCTCTTCTGCTGCTCATCCTGATAAAATCAGAGGTCTCTCCTTGGCCTTTATATCATGCCCTTACACACTCTTCCTGTGCAGTCCAAGTCCCCACATGGGCCACGATTTGTCCAGTGACTCCAGATCTTCTCCTCTGCACAGACTACCAAGAGCTAACGTGTAACATATTTGAGGAATCTACTGTGTGCTAAGCACTGTTCTAAGCATTTTACGTGCATTATCTTTTCTGATTTTTACAACAATCTGGTGCAGAGTTATACTATTAGTAATCTGATATTTTGCTGAGGAGAGATGGACAGAAAGAGAGAAAGAGACCAGGTCATCCAAGTTGAAACCTAGGTCCTAAACCCAACACTGTGCTCTTTGAAGAATCCCTACCTGCAGAATCTTCATTCACTTTGGATTCACCGTGCCCTAAATGGAACTTATAATCCTCTCCCCCAAAACTGTTCCCTTTGTGTTTCTAGGGAAGAGTCCAGGCTTGACGGGGCCTAAATTTTGTATAATTAAGCAAGAAAGAAAAATAAATAATAAGAAAATAGGGGGTGCAAGATTAGGTTCAGGGCCTTGAGAGTGACCCAGGAAAGGGAAGGATCCGGGCACATAACCTTATTAGCTTCTTAGTGAACCTTCCTCTACACACGCTCTACTGCAATGCCTGGCTTCTTCTAGTTACCTCAGATAAAGACCAGAGACTTCCTTCTCCTTCCAGTCACTTCCCTTCTCTTCCTCATCCATGTGGAATCAGGTATGGCACCCAATCAACCTTCTTCAAGTCTCTGGAGTCTGCGTTCTGACCCAGGATGGACAATCTCCATCCGCAAGCCCTCATTTCTCCTTCAGCTGGATTTTCTCTGGCGCATTTCCGGTGTACAGCCAGGTGACTGTCAGAATCAGGCACCTCATTAGCCTTTCAGTTCTCTGGTTAGTGTCTAAATTCTCAAGCCTGTCTCTCCCCAGCACAGCTCAGTGCTGCCACGCTCCCATCTCACTGATCTTTCCTTCTACTCCTTTCTTCAACAAATAATTATTGAGTGTTCGTTCTTGAGTACTATTACCGAATGGCAATAATATGGAAACTGCATTCCAAACACTGAAGATACAGCAGAGAACAAGATGAAGTCTTCACACCACATGAATAGTTTATAGCATCCAAACTATGAAAGGCTGTGTCAGTCTCTTTGCCTTTTCCTGGGATGCAGGGAAGGCTTTAAATTAATTGATCACTTAACTAATCACCATTTATACATGGTTCAATGTGTCATTTGCCCTACCGAGCATTTCCTGATTGTGTTTCACCAGCAAAAACGAATCCCTTCCTATTTTGTATTCCACTGTGTTTCTGTCTTCTCTCAGAGTGTCTATTGTACCTTGAAGAGTCTACTAGACGAGTTCTTCTGCATGTTGCTTCACAGTGAGCTCTGATTAAAAAGACAAGACTTCATTCATCACTCTATCCCGCTTAGGACCTACTACATAATAAATACTAATTGTCTACCCATCCTCACACACACACACACACACACACACACACACACATCCATCCAGTCACCCATCTATCTAAAATATTCCTGAATGTCTTCAGAGTGTGAGCCTATATTTTTGCAGGCTCTCTAGATACAGAAAACAAGGAAAGACCCGTGCTCTCACTAACCATCACTCTAGCAATGATGTGGACAAAGAAAATAAGCAAGATAGCGAGTGAATGAAAAATACTACAAAGTAAATTAAACCAAGTTACATCCCAGAGGGCACTGTTTTGAAAGGAACGGTCAGGATGTCTTACATTTCCATTTGGATGAGATTGAAAAGGAAAGAAGCAGGCAAAGAAGGAAAGAAAGTCCCAGTGTGGGAATGTCCTGTGTGCTGGACTAACAGAGAAGAGCAGAGTAAGCAGGACAGGGGTGGGGTGAAGATGAGCGGAGAGAGTGAAAACGTGGAAAATTTAAGAAATCTGGCAGAGCAGATTTTTATGCCTTTTTCTAGTATTTAGCTCTGTATCTAAGATGCTGGACAAATCACCTCTCTTAGCCTTAGTTTCCCTATCAAGAAATGGGGACAAAAGTACCTATATATTTGGGGGAGAAAAATTAAATAAGGCAGTTCAGTAAATTCCAGGCATGCAATAGGTAATATTATTAGAAAACATTATTTCCTTTTATTTTCTTACTTTAAGTAATGATATAGTTGCCTCAAAGTTAGTTTGGAGCATTAGAAAGTGTCACTGCTGTACCAATGTGAGAAAACGGCAGGAGTCACATGATGAGTCTCAGTTCCCCATTTTGTTTGTATCCTAATTGATATTTCCCTTTCGTGACAATAACAAAATGCAAATTAAATCTGAAACAGCTCCCTCTCTTGTACACCCAGAATCCGGGGTGGCAAAGCAGAGTCGCCAGGAACTCAGGGCTGTGTTCCTCAGCAAGAAGAGAGTCTGCAGGGAGAACCGCCAGCGTCTCTCTAAGCTTAGGAGCCAAGGATGACAGGGGAAAGAGCCCGGGAAGAGCAGAGGTCGGGAGAAGCTGACAGAGCCTCGTCCAGGGTGCTTTTAAGCCCGCCTTCCTTTTCCTGTGTGCACACAGCAAACTGGGCATCACATGGCTCACTTACTTTCTGTTTTCACGCAGTTCTCTCTTTCCTTTTGCTTTTCCTTTAAAAAAAAAAAGTTGAAAGTCACACCAGACGATTGACTACCTAGGAAGGGGGTTATGGTTTGGAAACTGATTTTCTGACAAGCCAGAAAGCTCTGGTTCTGAGAAGCTGCTGCTGTGTTTTAACTGTGAGGCTGCCTGAGGAACACACACACACATACACACACACACTCGCGGCCCCAGTTTCACTCCACCCCCAGTCCCCAACCCCAGGAAATAGATTTCTCAAAAGACAGGGCTAGATATGAGTCAGAGGCAATTCTGTTTTGTTTTGGAGCATAAGACCTTCTACTGTTGGACCCAAGAGGAGTTACTGAGAAAATGCAGTCCTGACTTCAAGGGAAATCCCCACATCTATATGGTGGCTTGGGAAGAGCATGGTCCCTTTTCTCTGTTCTCTGCAGAGGCATAGAAAGGTTATGTGTGTGTGCTCATGTCCACAGGTAGAGAGTGGGGAGGGAAGCTGAGGCCATTAATATTTGGAATCACAGTTTGTCTTTGAAGCTTTCGAATTGTTCTCCAGGAGCTGTAACCTTGGGAGAGAGAGGGCAAGGGACCCCCATGGCACGTTTCAGCCCACCTACCATACTCTGAGTCGTGAATGTAAGTCTCATGGCTCCCCGGCGATGGGGGAGATGAGCCCTCATGAAGAATCCGATCAGAAAATTTTGTTCCCATTCATTCCTCAGGTGGAAAGGATGTGAGCTGTCCTTGCAGTCCGCCTGGTGCCTGCCCATCATTCTTGCTCTTCAAACTCTTGGAAAGGGATGCAAGAGAGGGAACCATGGGAAAGCCCAGGGCTTGGAAAGCAGTCGCAGCTCTGATGGTGAGCACTGCCCGGAGGCTGGCTCAGCCAGCAGCTTCCATCTTTGGTCACTGAGAAGCTGCCATAAAGCCATTCTGTTGACCAAAGAAGCCTGTTCAATACCCCATGAGTCCCAGCACCTATGTGAGGAAGCAGAGCCCATCTGTCTTACCTGAGGGTGGCAGGTAAGCATGCAATAGTCCCTGGCAAGGAGCAACGAAAAGCTCTGCCCAGACAAACCATGGGAAGAAGTGAGACTCAGACAGTCATTAGGTCAGCAGAAGACACTTTCCTGGACCACAGATTAGACAGACGCCTACGCCTGGCTTTCAGAAGAAAAGGGAACATGTATCTTAGCAGAGTAGTTGTTAGAAAAGAAAATCTTCCAGCATGTGTCCTGGGTAGATATAAGTGAGAGTCATTTAGGACCACAGTCCTGGCCACTGCCCTTTGTAAAACTCAGCTCCAAGTGTCAATAGTGGAGCAAGATTCTCTAATAAGGATAATTATTTGAGAAAGGCAGAGTATTGCAATGGCAATAGGCATATTATAGTAAATATGAGCATATTTAAGAAGGTTGAAGTCCAGGGATGTTTGTTTATAAAGACAAACACAAGAAGGATTACGGAAGATACTGTTAAACAATAATCTTTGGCATAAAGACTAGTAACAAGGGTGGTGCCAGTCCATGGCTGCATCTGGACCGCTGCTGGGCAGATGTCTCAGCAGAAGGATCTTTTTTACAAGATTGAATGGGCCTTACCCAAGGTTGTGCTTTCAGCAGAGACTTTGTGATCATTTCTGTTACCAGGAAATCTGCCTGCAGCCTCCGTAATGTAACTGTCTCACTTTATTTACTTATTTGTTTCAGTCTTGTCACAAGTGGCTTGGTTTTGATCCTAACAGTGTTCCTCGTGGAAAATAGAAGACAGAGTGTCTCAGAAAGATTCCTTCACAGGAATGCTGGGAACCAATAAGGTTTATCCATGTAGATCCCCTGCAAACCCAGAAAACCTGAGATGCTCCCATGGCCCTGTTATTAACTGAAACATTATTGTCTTTCTCTCCTCCTCTGCTTCTCCTGGTGGCCTCCAGATACATGATAGAGGGGTGGTTCTTTAGATAAAGATGTGACTTTTCCCTGGGGAGTAGCAAAGCTGAAAGCCCATTAGCTTGTGGGTCCTCAGCTGGCCTGGGCATAGAGACCCTGATGAGTATTCACTGAGCACCTGCACTGTGGGTTGTGCCAGGAGGGCTATGGGAGGGCACCTGGGGCTGCAGCGTCTCTAACTTGGGCTCCTGTCAGTTTCTCATAGGGAGAGGCTGGGAGGATGATACAAAGCGTCTCTTGAACATGAATGCACGCCTTTGCCTTGTTTAGATCCTATCTGCTCATTTCCTGCTGTGTAACTAGAATCTTTCCTCCTTTGCTCCCTGTGTTGGGTGTTTTCATAGGATGGACCCCAAAACTGAAAACAAGAATTCAGTGATGTGCTCACTCCCTGAAAAAGCACTGCAGATGCTCCAAATTCCCGTGCCAGACAACCACGAACCAGTCGCACAGCAGGTGAGCCATGGAGACTAGTCAGTTAACCAGCAGGGAGCAAGACAAAGAGAACTGTGGTTTTACAGTTCTTGGGATAAAGGGAGCTCAAAGCTCTTTGTCTCTCTGCCCTTACTGCACCACTGCTCTCTCCTTATATTACCATTGAGAACCTCAGTTTATCTATCTGTGAAATGGGAAACCCAGAGTTCAATTCTTTCCCGTGGTCTAAGAAATGGGTGACTCGGTGGGCCTTTCTGCACCCTCTCCTCTCCACCCACTGCTCTCTCTCTCTCTCTGCCTTGCCTCTGCTTGTTATTTGTTTTGTCCTCACTCTGCTGGTCAGTCCTCTGTCTTCATTCATTCCCTGTCCCC
>PVJX010024669.1:0-19277 GCA_004027295.1 Dolichotis patagonum
ATGCCCATCCAGGGCCACCCGTCGCCCTTTGGACCACAGGGGGCCATGCTGCCCAGCTCGGGTGGTACCAATTGGAGGTGGACATCTCATGAACGTACTCTGCCACAGTTTGAAAACAGGCGGAGTCCAGCAGGTGAGCTGAGAGCGATGGAGGGCCGGGCGCCGGGTCCCTGTGCTGAGTTCCCGGGTTTCCGCACCTGTTGGTTAGCACAAGAGCTTGGCTGGGCGGCAGCTTGGAGCAGGTACCGAGGCCGCGTACGTGCTGCGTAAAGGATTCTTGTCCCTTCCCCTCCCTCCCTTTTGCCTCCCTCCCCTCCTCTGCCTCCCCTGTCTTTTCCTTCTGTACCGGGGATAAGCCCAGGGCCTTTGCACTGATCTACATCCCTTTTATTATTTATTTAGAGGCAGGATCTCGCCAGGTCGGTAAGTTGCCCGGGCTGGGCTTGAACTTGCGATCCTGGGCCTCAGCCTCCCAGAGTGCTAGGATTATGGAAGAGTACCACCACGGCTGGTCTCTTCACAATGGAGAAGCCCCCTCAGCTGGGGCTGGGTCTCACCCCTCCCTCAGTTTATGCTAAACTCTGGCCCCAGGTCCTCAGATGGAAGCGTGAGGGGAGACTGGATCGTGGCAGATTGAATTCGCTGACTGACTTTACACTGCAGCAGGGGGACCCTCCCCCGGACCCCCAGGGTCTTTGTCCAGTGGGGACTTGGACCCGAGCAGCCCCAGCCGGGCAGTGACGTGTGGTGATGGCGGTAGAGATCGGGGAGCAGGGACTCCCCCGAAGCTGGACCAGCCTGGCTCAGACCCTGGTGGCCACACGCAGGTCCCAAGCTTCCGGGTTCAGGCCTGGCAGGGGACTCGTTTCAGTCATCTAAGCCGTTTGTCAGGGGCGTGGTTAGAGAGCTCCCAGGAACCCCAAGACTAACGAAACAGCAGGCCGCTTCGGTCAGGGCACTTCCTGGCCTCCGCTGATCCTACCCTGAGCTCTCAGCCCAGAACATGGCCTCACAATGACCATGGAGACCCCGGCTGTGGCAGAGACAGGGCTCCAGTGCGGAACCAGAAAGGACGGGCCTGGGCCCAGTTCTGCCGCACTGGAGCTGATGTCGTCTAAGAAAATGACCTGAAAGCTGGCCAACGGCAGAGCGAGGTGGCTGCCCCTGGCTGTCCCCCCACAGGACCCACCTGCAAGCGTGAGTTTGCTGGGTTCCCGGAAGCTGCACAGGGTCCTGCAGTCAGGATGAAGGGGCCACGGAACAGTTCATCTGCCAAAATCTCCAGGGTTCAGGGAGCCTCTCGTCTAAAAGCCAGCCTGGCCAGCCACTTTGGTCTCTGTGAGTGTCCATTTAACAATCAGTAGTATGAAGTGTGCTATAAAGAAATCACACAGCTTACAGCCCCCTGAATCTGACTTCTCCACTTCAAACGTCTCTAGGCATCATCTGTGTTATTGTCTATATCAATACCTTGTTCCTTTTTATGGCTGTGTAGTATTTCACTGAATGGATGTCATGCTGGACTTATGTATTCAGCAGTTGATACACAACTGAGCTCTTTTCAGTGTTGAATTTTTATAGCAGTGTTATGAACACGGCATGTGTGTTTTAGTGTGAGCACAGCTTTGTTCTCATTAAGTACCTACAGCTGTCTACTGGCTCGTGCGGAAATTACATGTGTTGCATAGAAATTGCATAGCAGCACTCCTTGTTTAATGACCGAGTTAGGTTCCTGGGACTGTCATGAAATGAATTCATCGCTAAACAAGGAATTGTAGACAAGAGGTGCATTGTAATATTCACCACAAAGAAACGGCCGAAGGAGAGTCCAGCTCAGTGACCGCCTTTGTTGTGGGACTCTCACATCAGCACCGTGATGCATAACAGAACAGAACCTACCGGACTTCACTGTGCACACAGGCAGCAAAATTGCAGTGCCGTGCTCCTCGGAGGCTGTCACCAGGCGCCCTGGCCCTGGCTCCTTGGCCGCTGTTAGCCTGTGCTGCCCGCGGGCAGGGACAGGGCGGGCCTGGGACTCAGCTCTGAAGCCTCCCGCTCTTCCGTTTGCCATTGCAAACCGTGCCTCACTCGTCCGTGCAAAACCAGAGATTATGCAACAGCCTCACGCGTGCCAGATAATACAGCTTCGCAGCTTCAAAGCAGCCAAATTAGAACACCATGAATCATCTCCCGCGACGGAAGACTCGGGAGAAAAAATAACAGCAAACATTAAATGATCTTTTAAAGTTAAGCACAAACGCTACAAGGTCCAGGACGAAGAAACGAAAGTTCTAATTCAGCTTCTGCGTTCTGCCCCTGCTGGGAGGCTCTTACCCCGTGTTCCCCAGAGATGGGCTTTCTCTGGCGTTGGACAGGATATGACTGTCCTGTGAGGGCCATGTGGCCTAACCTAATGGCGACCGTGTCTGTCCTATGTCCTGTCTTTGGGTGAGCAGAGCCAGGCCCTCAGCCACAGCCCAGGGAGCCGCAGGTGAGTTACTGCCCTTCGGCACGCATCTGCTGCAGACCTACACCCCCTGAGCTGGTGTGTGACACCACTGAAGGTCAAGTGCCTGGCGTCCCCACGGTTCCCGGGGACAGCAGGGGAGGTGGAGAACGAGAGGGGAGCAGGCTCTGCGCTCAGGCCTCTCAGCGCTGAGCAGGGAGCCCCGGTTGTGTGGACGTCACCGTTCCCAAAATAGTCTTCCCTGGGGGAGGTGATTAGAATGTCATGGCTGTCACCCCGTGTGGGGACTGAGCAGAATACACGTGGTTAAAATCTGCACCATGACGGCCTCCCGTTGCTCTGTCTTTGCACCACCTGTATTATTCTGCCCAGTGGCTGTGGCCACGCTGACCTTTTGCACCCTGACCCTCTCCACCCCCCTCCTGAGCACGGAACTGTGGTCCCGGCTGAGGGGCCTGGAGCTGCTGTGGACGCCACGTGCTTGGCCCTGTCCCTGACCAGCAGCCCCTCCCCACTCCTGTCGTGGGGGCTGTGGAGGCCCAGGTGCGGGACTCCTCCTGGGCACTGTCCATTCTTGTCTGAACCATCCAAACCCAGAGTAACAGGCCTTGGCGGGGCAGAGCACCAGCCCTGTGAGATGTGCCCCTGTGTTCTCCCGCCTGTGTTCCAGGGTGGCGGGGCTTTGGCACCCTCTGTCTGCTCTGAGGCGTCCCGTCCTGTGCCAGCTGGGCAGCCACTTCCTTGCGCCTGCGCACCACAGGCTCCACACTTCCTCCCTGCGCTCCTCCAGGGGCTCCGGCTCAGCTTTGTCTATGATAGTGGAACTTTTGGGTCTGGCAGCCTCCCTAGGTTCCTGCTGCTCAGATACCCAAGTGGATTTGCCTGCACCTCGCTGAGCAGATTCCTAGCATGCTTTGCAGAGCCACAGATACCTTGCAGATTTGGGGGCTCCTTTTGGTGTGTTTCCCCTGCCTGCCCACATCCCCAGGCCCACAAGTGTGGCAACCACATCTCTAGGAAAGCCCTCCATCCGTCCGGATTTGCTCATGTTCAGTCACAGCTGACCAGACACCTGCAGGAGCCTCCTAGCGCACTGGCCTGGGAGCTCTTGGGATGGCCTGGGTGCTATTCCCTTGGGGAGTTGGCCCCTTGACTTCTGCCTCTTTCTCTTGACGGACTCTAAGCCTGTCGAGGAGTGACCAGAGGGTGACTCTCTGGAGACTTCTCTGCATGGGGCTGAGCCTCCCTGCCCTAGGAGACAGGACACAGCAAGAGCCGAGGACAAATGCCTGCTCACAGGAGGCCCAGCAAGCACAGAGCAGCACCTTCACCCTGCCCCTTGGGTCACCGTCCTTGGGGACAGGGCTGAGACAGCCTGCACAAGTGGAGCTGGGGGGAAACTCGGTGGAAGAAGATGGACCGCCATGGGTTCCCTAAGTGCGGCCTTCTCAATCACAGCCTTGAGGCCCTGAGCCCTGAGATTGCTCGGGTCCGGGAATGGGTGGTGATCATTGCCTCGGCAGGCTCCTCTGTCTTGGCTCCCTCGCCCCTTGCTACAGTACGGGAGCTGGTGCCATTGCCCCACCCTGAGCTTGCTTCTATAAAGGACCATAGAGAAGAAGTAGGCATCACTTTTCTTTATTACCTTGAGGAGTTCATTATTTGGTCCAGTGCATAAGTGGGACCCAGTTCTGAGGTGCCACGGGGAATCAGAAATTCTGCAGTGCCCCTGCAGAAGCAGGCAGGCTGGCAGTGTGGAGCCCCCAAGGTGCTGGACTGGCTCTTCTCCAGAAGAACAGCCATTCTTTCAACAAGTGACGTGATATCAAAAACTGAAGCCACAATGCCACTGCTGATGACCAAAATGATGGTGATGGGGTGAAGGTGGTGATGGTGACGGTGACGGTGATGGTGATGGTGATGGTGAGTGCCTGGTACACTAAGTCCATGCCAGGAGCAATGTCCCCTGAATCACTTTCTCCTGCTGACAGGAAATGGCGTGCTGAGCAGAATTTTGGAGTGACCAGCTTAAGGAGTGACAGGTTATGCATGTTTGCTCCATGCTGTGCTAAAGTAGGGCTCAGTATATGGTCCCCAAAGTGGCAAAGCTGAGACAGGGGGTCCCTGAGGGTTTCTCTCCTGTAAGCATCCGGAGTTCTCTGTTTCCTGCTTGTGAATCATTTGTGGGTAACCAGCGGGGAGCCTCGTCCTCGTCCTTGCAGATACATCCACCATGTCTGGCTCTGCCCAGGGCTGCAGATGTCACCTCGGGAGGAGGTACAAACAAACAATTATCACCATCTTCACAGACGCTGTGCTCCCAACGGCTTGTCAGACTTGGGAATAGCACTTTTCTCCTTTGCAAGGAGATCGTTTCCATGTGTGCTGCGGTTGGACTCTGCTTTGGTTTGTGTTGTTACTGAGATGTAATAAGGTTAGTAATGATTGAAGTGACTGTCACTGAGTCTCTTGAAAGCAGAACTATCTTTGGGAGGGTAAAGAGAAGGTGAAAATGCATGTAACAGATTTGCCTGCGGAGTTGGCGGAGGACTTGGTGCCGAGGAGAAAGCACGTTCCAGGACGACTTCCATGTGCACTGTCGGAGGACCCAGTGTACTAGGGTGGGGACCTCCCCCGCTTCTTATCAACGCATCCTGCGCCCATCGGAGCTGACCTGGATGATGGGAGAGGAAGGAGACTTCTAAATGCACACAGATCAGCACAAACCCCAGCTCCTTCCTCTCGGAGCGTGAGGCCGTGTGCAGTTGGAGAGAAGGCACCGCGCACTCCTGGGTTACCGAGAATGCTTGATGAGCTGAGCTGTGGGAACCACGGGCAGTCACAGCTGTCTGAAGCTGGGGGCTTGGGGGTATCGTCCCCTCTCCCCGTGCTCACATCTGGCACGGCCATCTGTGTCTGTGGGCCTCCTTTGAGTCACCTGCCCCCGGGTCACTCTGCCTCCCCCCAGTCTCTGTCCTCATTCAGCCCATGCTGTCACCTTAGAGGGTACCTGATTACCTTAGAGGGATTAGCGAGCTCCCAACAGCATAGTGTCCCAGAGGGGCGACAAGGAGCTGCTTTATGGCTGAAAGTCTCCACTTTCAGGTAAAGATTATGGACTCATTAAGTTCAAAGTGTTTGTTCAGGGAGCCTAGCCTGCATGCCGTCTCTGTTGTTTTATTCTTGATATGAATTCCATAAAGTTGTTATCGTTGAATCCAAAAACAGCCGAATAGTTGGCAAATTCGCAAGGTCGAGCTGTACAGCTTCAGACTCATCTCATCTTCCCAAGGTCCAGGGCTTTTGTGTGCCCACCAGAAATCACACGCCACCCCACCAGGGGTGAGGCTGAGTGCCTGCTGGCTGACTGCCAGCCTTTGTGACAGCCCTCGGGGCTGTGTGCGGGTGGCCATCCCTGAGTGTGGAGAGTCTCCCTCTGCGACGCCCACCTGGGAGGACAACTGGACATGACGCGCAGGCTGCATGGCCCTTTGATAGCTGGATCTTCTGGAGAGCAGGGCAGCAGTTTCCAAGCTGGAAGCAGGCAAACAGCGTCCGGTCTCTCCTGCTGCCCTATGCAGCGGTGCAGTGGCAGGAGCCACAGGCCTCAGAGGTCTGGCCTTCTCCACCTCTACCTGCAGCCCAGGCAGCAGCCTGAGGCAGCTCGGTGCTTTGAACATAAAGGAGAGACTCCTGCCAGGCTGGGTTCCCCGTGGACACTCACCACCCCAGAGCTCACCTGAGAGGACTGGGTGTGAACTGTGAGGTGTGCATGCAGTTAGCATGCACGTGGTGTGCGTGTGTGTGTGCTCGCGGGCATGCGCACGGTGCAGTATGCTATGTGGTGTGATGTGTCCAGTCAGACTACTGAATTCAGTCCCTAAACCAAGCCTGCCACAGCCACCAAGCAGGGCAGAGGGCAGGGCCCACGGGGGGGGGTGGCAGTGTCGGCATCTCCAGCTGGGTGCTGCCCCCGCCTGTTGAGGTCACTCTGCGTGTTCACCTGGCTGTCCCGTCGGGAAGTTGCTGTTTGTCCTGTGCCTTGGGTCAGCATGACCTGCGGCACCAGCCCTCAGTTCTCCACCCATTTAATTCTCAGTTCGTGGAAAAAAAATACTTAATAAGCAGAATTTCAGGCGCTTTCAGGAAGAGCCTTTCCATGGCAGGCGGGACTCCTTTGCGATACCAGCCTGTAGACCATGCTGGTTTTATTGGGTTGAATTCACCCAATTGCCCACTTCTCTTCCTCTGTACATAGGAAATATCTGCTGGTCGGATGGTTGGTTTTATTTGTTCTGAAATTACTGATCTTGGCTCTGGAATATTCCAGGGTTTAATGAACAGTCAAGTGTTCCTTCGTTTGCCCACATTTTATGATGACACTCAGCATACTTCAGTGTTTGACAAATGCAAAGGTCCGTGATTATTGAAAGCACTTTAATTATAGCGACGATTACCTGCTTACGACCAAGCGGTGCTGGATGGGGGCAGAGCCTCCTCCCTCCCTGCTGGCCGTGTCTCCAGCCCAATCTGCCACTGCATCCTGTTTTATGTGGCTGTAGGGCCTGCAGGTGCCATGGGTCTCTCTGAGCCTTGTTTTTTCCTGAGGGAGGAGGGCGGGAGGGATTCCGGTTGCACCTGCAGGTCAAGCGAACAGACTCAGGTGAGGACCAGGCTGCAACATTTCATGGTGCTTCTTGGCTCCCGTATGGGGAAGGTGCCCAGATCCCCCCAGCTTCTCCACACAGCCCCTCTGATGCCCCCAGAGAGGCCAGTGACTGCCCCTCCCACACTGGAGTAGCAGTGTCACAGGTGTCCCAGATGGAGGGGACTGTCTTGGTTGCTCTTCTCTCATTGCTGGGACAAAATACCCAATGCCCAAATTAAAGAGGGAAAGGTTTATTTAGCTCACAGTCTGTGGAGGTTTCAGTCCATAATCAGCTGCTCCAAGGCAGGGTGGCACTGGGGCAACACTTCAAGGCAGGTGCCAGCAAAAGCAGTAGGAGCAAAAGAGGGGAACAAGCCTCTTCTCCTCCCTTATACTGTAAGCAGGCCACCCCCCCCCAGGACGGATGCAGCACTCACACCCTCTCTATGCCCTCCTCTTACACAGGGTATTTACAAAGTGGGGACCCTGGCCCCCTGGCTTAAACTAAACTTCTCCGGTCGACACAGTGTACCAGCCGTCACAGGGTCCTTACTGATGGCCAGATGGAGCGGTTCCTCCCTGGTCAGTGGGCCTTCCTTGCTGTAGGGCGCCCACTGAGGAGCCCCACTTAAGGGAAGGGTGCCAAGCTGCGGCTTCTCTCCTTGCACAGGGTACACAAGTCCCTTCTGTGTTGACCAGCGCACTGCTCAGCGCTCTCAGGAGTGCAGAGTTCAATGAATCCGGTTCCATCTTGGTTCAGCCCCTTGGGAGAGCCAAGGCCTGGACACTCTGGGTGGGATCTTAGCAAGAGTCCTGCTCCCTTGGGTCCCGAGTCCTCCTCTGTCACTGTGGGTAGCCCGCACTGCTGCCCTGCTCAGCCTGAGGCTGTATGTGCCCCCTGAGGACATTCTACACAGAACTCAAACCACTATGCAAGACACTTACGTAGTCCCAGCCTGACTTGACTCCAACCGTGATGTGGGCCACTGAGCAATCCCTGCTGGCTTCTGCCACGTATGGCCTGGCAGGGGTCCAGGGCTCCGGAGTCTGGGCCCACGTAGGAGTCACCTGCCACGTGGTCCTGCACTCCGGCAGCTTCTCCAGTGACGGCTGATGCCCCGAGCCTCAGGGGATTCTTGGCCCAAGACGGTGCCTCTGTGGTGCAAAGCTGATACTGGCCAGGGAAGCCGCACTGCTGGAGGAGCTGTGTCTGGTTAGAACTCCCCTGTCCCCTTCCGTCCCTACTTGAAGAATCCTCTGCTAGATTAGGGGATGCAAGGATGCAGGGACTCCACACCTCAGCATCGCACCTGGCCTGTCTCTTCCGCCCCCTGCCGGCCCTGAGCCAAAAGATGCCATGGTGCCCCATCCTCCAAGGGCACGGTGTATGCCTCTGTCTTTACCCTCAATCCTCGGTGCCTGAAACTAAGGCCAGAGCCATGCGGGACGCTGCACCAACTCCACCATGCAGTGACTGACCGGGAGATGAATCCTTGCAGCAGAAACTGAGGCTCAGCCAGTGCGGGAGCGCAGCCCAAGGAAGACAGGCTGGCGCCGTGTGCAGGTATGGCGAGGTCAAACCCCAGACCCTCAACCCCTCACCCCATCCGGGAGCGCCCGGAAATCCCATTTCAGCTTCCAGCAGTCCTGGGGGCCAGGCTCAGCCTCTCTCGGGCTGGCTTTTCTTCCACTTGCACCTGGCGAGCGCCCACAGCCAGCGGCACGGTTGCTGACTCACTCAGCAAACACAAGCTCCTGCCACCGCCCCACGTGCTGCCTGCCATTCCCAGGCTTCCTAAGCAGTTTGGACACTGACAGCAGTGGTGGACACAGCCTGTGCAGAAAGATCCTGCTGCTTCGGAAGGGAACACTGAGTTTCTAACCCCGACTGCGGCCCATTCCTAACACCCAAGGTGCAGGGCTTGGCTTTGTGCGTCCTCAGCTTGCAGGGCTGGGAGAGCCCGGAGGGGCCATGCGTGAAGCATCGTCAGCTCTGAAATTCACGGGGCTCGGCAAGTTCTCTCTGCACATCGGAAGGCACTCAGCCTGCACATCAAAGAGTGAAACGCGGCTTTCCCCTCCTGCTTCCGTGCAGCTGAGGTGATCTGTGTCTCGCTGCTGGACCGGGTCACAGTCAGCTTTTCCTGCGGGGAGCACCCCAGGCTCGGAACTCACCCTAAAGCAGGCGCTCCTTAGCTCACTCTTCTGCGGGCTCCGCATCTGGGCAGGGCTCAGGGAGGCAGTTTTCGGGGTCCTGCTGCCCCGCTTAGGAGACGGTGGCCACTGGCAGGCAATGGCCCCACGTGGAGCTGGGGGCTCGATGGCGAGTGCCCACGTGACCCTCCGCCTCTTGGGCTGATGGGCGCGCGCTGGAGCCGGGCAGACGCCGGTTCCCAGGAGCAAGAATGCAGTGTGCACAGCCCAACGAGATCTAGGTCAGGGCGCGCCCGTCCTTTCTGCTCTATTTATCAGTCACCGCGCGCCCACGGCAACCCCAGGTCGGGAGCGGGAGGCGGGAGGAAGTTGCAGGCGTGAGGCGCCGGCTGCGCGGAAACGCAGCGATGCAGGCGGGTGCGGTCTCCTCTAAAACAACCGGGTCCACTCCTCCGGTCAGCTCCTCTGGGCCGCACATTAAGGAAACCCTGGAAACCAAGACCGACCCCAGCCGCGAGGACGCTGGAGAAAACGCCCAGAGTCCTAACGCCCAGCCGACTCTTGCTGCTTTCCTTCGCATTATCAGATCTGATCCATTTCTTGCTCCAAGGATTCAAACACCATTTCCACACTAATTTAATCCAATCTCTATATTTAAATCTGAAAGCTCCTGCCAGCCAATTGCATGTTTTTAAAGAATTAAGCATAAACCCGCGAGCGGCCGTGGGGGTGGGGCGGAGGAGGGCGTCTCCAGGCAACGGCACATCTCAGCCCAAGTGCAGCCAGACACCAGGCATGTTTGGCGTTCGGCTCAGGAGGGGTGCGTGTGCGAGGCTCTGGGGGAACCCCATGACTCCGGGGTTCAGCGTCACGGTGCATCCCAGAATCCTCTCGTCCTCTGGGAGGCGGGGCCAGGTGCTGCTCGCTCTGGGGTGGGAAAAGGTCTCCTCCAGCTGGTTCTACAGCTCTTTCTGGCAGCACCGTGAAAGGGGCCGCAGTGGGCTGAGAGTCCACAGGGACCCTGGGTGAGGTCCTTCCCTGGAAGAAACAGCAGAGGGATGGTGAGGGCAGGCTCAGCGTGGAAGCTTTGCTGCCGAGTTTTCTCAAGAGTTTCCAAGCCCTAAGCAGGGGCAGTCACGCAGCAGCGCCAGTGTGGCTTCCTGTTGGTCTCAGGACCTGCACCGCAGGTGGGAACCCTAAGTTTCAAATTCAGCGCTCTGCGTTTGTTTGTTTTGAGATGCTGAGACACTACCGAGGGTTAGACTTGGCCAGCATCCCAGAGCTGCCCGATAGCGTGCTGAGGTCAGGAGCTCACACGCGAGCAGGGCTCCGGTCCTCTCTCCTCACCGCCCGAGCGGCTCACGGCTGAGGTCCCAGCACCCGCCCAGGAATGTCCCACAAATACTCGCTGGAGCGAGGGCCTGATGCTGGCTTGGCGAGCTATGCATCCCAGCAGAGGAGAGCAGCGTGTGGGATCAAGGTCATACCCTTGCTGGGGTGACTTCAAATCGCTGCACCCCGGCACCCTTCCTGCGTCTGACTCGGTGCCTGCTGTGCTTCAGCCCGTGAGGGACGCTCCAAGTGCAGGTGGGACCGCTTTTCCCTCGGCTTTGAGCTTTTGCAGGGTACTGGCAACTCTGCAGCTCCTCACAGAGCAGCTTCCCGTTCCCCAGTGGGTGACCCACCCAGGAAGCACAAAGCCCCACAGACACAGACTGTGACTCACTGGGGGAAGAGAGAGCTGGAGAGAAGCTGGCCACGGACACAGAGCCACCATGGAGACAGGGCAAGGCGTCGTGGCAAGTCCCCGGGCCGTGTGTGTCTCCGGTCCTGCCTGAGCTGCTGCCGTCAGAGGCAGAGTGGAGAGAGCAGGCCCTGGGGGACAGGGACGGTGCAGGGCAGCCCGTCTTTCCACCCTGCGGGCAGAAAGAGGCCGAGAGAATCAGCAAATGCCGAGGGTTGAATTTAAGGCAGAGCTGCTCCTTAACACACTTGCCTGTTGTTGACTTAAGATGTTTTGCTCACAGTGAAGTAGCCCTCGCTGGTCACCTGTGACAAAGGGTCCAGTCTAGGCCAGATTCAGGCCTTGCCCCAGTGTCCCAGTAGGCTATTTCCTATCGCCGCCCAGACATCCGGAGAGACAGAGTGTGTGCAGGGAGCTGGGAACATGTCCCGTGGCCTCCTGCTTCCCTCAGCTGCTGACCTCAGCTGCTTCCCAGGCCCAATCACCTCCTCTCCTCCATCGGACAGCGGCGGGCAGCTCTGGGGCTGGAGCATCTGGGGACCCGGCTGAGGAGGAAGTGAGGAGTGCCATCCGGTCACAGGGCTGCTGAGTAGCTGGGCTCGGGTTTATTGCACTTGTTAACGTTAAATTTCTCTCCTTATTCATTTTATTCTCATGCTCATTCTCATGTAAACCTGTACCCTACACAACACCAAGTGGCCTCTGGTTCTCTGGCCTCTCCCTGCTCCGGGATTGTGGCCGTGGTCTGTCCTGCTGGGACCTGGGTGCTGTCACCCCCCACCCTGGCAGAGTGGTACCGCCTTCCTGAGCTGCCCAGCGGGACACCGTGGCTGGGCCTGGACGCTTGTGCACACCCTTACTTACTGTGGAGCAGGGAGTACTCCTACCTCTCCTGGGGAGCCAGGAGATGGATTTCCGGAACTCCTCACACAGCAGGCTGTGAATTCCCTGATGCTCTGGCCAGCGCTCTGCAGTCCCCAGCGCCAGTGAGGTGTTAGTTGGCACTAAGCAGTGACAAACGTGAGCTATGGGTAGTCGGAGGTGCTGCTTCCTGGGGTGAGGTCAGGATTTTCACCTGGACAGAGTGTCTGGGTCCAAAGAGTGTGAGGTGGAGCCGGGCATGTGAGGACAGAGGCCACAGCCGCCTCCGTCCCTCTGGCCTAGTCCAAAGGCCCCCTTGCTGCCCAGGGGCTGCTGGCAGCAGAGCAGGGCTCGGGGAAGGAGCCCTAACAAGGAGGACTAGCCCTCCCTCCCTCCTCTTCCCAGTGTCTTCCTGGGGCCAGGTCCCCTCAGCTGTTTGTACTCACGACACTATAACACCAGGGTCCCTTGGTGATACCTGGAGTGGAGGTGCCCACAGTGGCTACCTGTCGGTGCAGACCCCACTGCGGGCCCAACGCCGCCCATTTTGGACATTGGTTCAGAGTCCGTAGCCAGCAGAGCCCCTGACAAATGGGCTAAACCAAAGCTCTCCACAGGCTAGAGCCTTGGCTAGGATGGCACAGAGAGTGTGGGAAATGCCTCACTTCCTGCTGCTGGTTTGTCATAATGGAGGCATCTGCAGAACAGGTGGCAGAGAGTCCCTGTCCCTGAACCCAAGGACACTCGCCGAGGCTCCCTGGACTCATGGATGCCATGGGTCTGGCTGGCTGAGTCGCAGCCATTGGTGCTCACCCCTCTCTAGCCGCCCGGCCTCCCTGGAGGTGGGGTCAGAGGTCTGGACGGCCCTTGCTCACCATGCCTTGCTGTGTGGTGACAGCTGTCTGGGCACAGCCACCTTCCTGGAAAACTCTTGTCACCCTGGAGAGGACGAGGATGCAGGAGCTGCATCCAGGGCTCATCAGGCAGAGCATCTCTCTGTCACACACAAGCCAGCACTGGGTCCTCCACGCGACCTCCCCTCGGGGACAGCTCTGTGCCCCTAACACCCCCGAACCATCCTGAGGGACAAGCCATGAGAAACCGGCCTGTGCCCAAAGGGGGGACACCAAGGGGAGAAGGGCCCCCTGCTCCCAGCATGGTGACTCAGGGAGGAGCCACGGGAAGGCATTGGGGGGCCGCCAGTGAACCCCTGAGGCCTCGAGAGGGGCAGGCCAGGCTCTCGGAGCAGCCACCTCTGCGTGACCTGGCTCCGGGCTGACAGAGCCTGCAGGCACCCTGGGACGCTGCACTCACAGCAGATGATTCCCGCAGCCGGGGGCCGTGAGCCTGCGGTCTCTGGCGGGTCCCTCTCACTGGAGGGCTGTGTTCAGACTGGACGTGTTTTGTCCTTGGACTCAGGTCACCCTTGTGCCACTCAGGGTCCTCCTGGCACTGCCTGGACCCACGAGGAGCCCAAAGCCTGCACGTTTGGAGGAGGAGGCTGTGTCCTTGGAGAGAGGAGACAGATGGCAGGCCACCTCTTCCCCGCCTTGGGAGCCAGCCCAGGGTGATCGCGCAAAGAAAGCCACTGTCGAACTGAGGACTTTTGCTTTAGGCATTTTCTCTTTGGAAACTATTCCAAGAGCAGAATCGTGCAAAGTGACTCCAAAATCTAACTCCAGGGAGGAATTTGCAAACTGCAAACTGAAATCCATTTGCTTAAGTCAGAAGCAAGCGCCTGAGTCACGCTTGTTTAGGTAGTTTTATTCCATTTGATACATTTTGCGGATATAAGCACATTTCCTGCAAAAGTTTATGTTGCTGAGAGACACAGTCTTGTGACAAGCCGTCAAGTCTCAGCCCGGCAGGAAGGGCTGCTCCGATGCCTGTCCCACTGCCTGCCTGCCAGGCCTCCCTGCTGCCCCTTCCTTGGGACTCTGGGCCCTCGGGACACCAGCTCCCTACAGCCTGTGGGTTGTGAGGAGATGACAGTCACTGGGCTGTGGTCTGGGTCATGGGGCTGGGGCTTGAGCGCGCAGTCTGCTGGGCCTGTGTCTCAGGATGGGGACACTGAGGCTCGGAGACTGAAATGGTCAGCCTGGGGCCACGCCACTGATAAGGGCTGAGCCTGGATCCATGGAAAATGGACATTTTGTTCTCATGCTCCATAACATGGCCTTCTCATAGGTAAAGAAAAGAAATCAGGAGAGGGAGAGAGAGAGGAGACCGAGAGACCGGCGTGCTGAGGGGACCCGGTGAGGCTCCAGTGAGAGGTTCCCAGCTGCTCCCAGCATCACGCCATCCCTGCGGCAGGAGCTGGTGAGGGAGGAAGAGACTCAGTCACCTTCGCCGCGAGCAGCCTCTGTGAAACCCCTGGGCTTCCGGTGCCCACCTGCATCTCACCATCACCCCCGGACGACTTGAGAATCCGATCCAGGATCCGCACAGCTCAGACCTACCTTGCTTCTCCTTTGACCCAGAACATTCCCTGGTTTCCCTGGTCATCTGACACTGACTTTCCTCACAAGAAGAACCAGGGCTTCCTGTGGGAGGCAACTGCTTTGGGATGTGAAGCAGGAAGGTCCAAGCTAAGTCTCGGATGCCTTCTGGTCACAGCAGTGACGGGGATTGGTCAAAAGCTGAGCAAAGCCAGCCCCCATGAGCCAGTGACTGGCCAGCTCCAGGCAGGGTGGGCAGCAAGCAGGTAACTAGCGATAGGTCCTCGCTACGCAGTAAGATGAGGACTCCCAGTCCGCACCGGAAGTGCATAGCTAAGTGGGTGCTGCAGCTCACGTGAATGCCCCCCTGAGGCTCATGTACTGAAGGTGTTACTACAAGGAGAGGCCTGCAACCTGCATATCTGGGGGTGCTCTTGAAGGGATGGTGGGACCTGTCCCTTCCCCTTCCTATCTTCCATTGCTAGGCTGCGAGGTCCGGGACTCTGTTCTGCCCCACCCTCCAAGGTATGCAGACTGCCACAGGCTCCAAAGCAACTGCGCTAACATACCAGGGACTGAGCCAGCCAGCACTGTGAGTCCTAATAACCTCCTCTCTTCACACTTGGGTTATCTTGGGTATTGGTTACACTGAGCAATCTGACTAGCTCCATATGTCAAAGAACCAATAGTGGAGACGAAGGCTTTCCCTCGGAGCGAATGCCCGTGAGTACACAGCACAGAATAAAGAAGCTAGAACCATCAGTTGCAGTGATTATCACTGCAGTAATTGGCTTAGGCATGAATTGTCAGCGGATGCTAAATCAGGGCAGGGCTCTGTTTGTGAGGAGCAAGCTATTTCCTTAACCTGAGACTCTCCCTACGAGTTACTTACTGATTTCACAGGAGAAATCAGACCAGCACGGGAGCTGGGCATCCCTTTCACCACGTGCCCGAAATTAACGCCTCGATTGGGGCAAACAGCCACCGTGTGCTGCTGGGTGCTTTCCTGAGAAGGTGCAAGGTCACTGATGCAGGTTTTCACCCAGGCCCTGCCCCTGGAATGCAGGCCTTAGGGATTTCAGACCAGCCAGGGACACTTCATAGAATAACTGACCCGTATTCTTCAAGAATATGCCTAAAAGCCACTCGGGGCCGCAGATGTAAAATTCGCAGGGTCAGGTTCCGAGGAGGCAGTCCAGGCTCTCTCACTGGAAGGGCGCCGGTCTCTCTCCTCCCAGAGTGCTGCTCTAGTCAGGTTAGGCAAAGTGTATTCCTGAGGCACAAGGATGAGAAGTGGCCCAGGCCCTGCCCTGGCCCCCTGTAACCGCCCCTAACTTAGATCTCCCTGGTATGCGTGGCGGGAACTGAGAGGGCTCTGCGGTGCGGAGTCACAGTGTCCAAGCCTCATTCACACGACGTGCACACATGCAGAGCCCCATTCCCCGCTGTCGATGCCCTGGGCGTTTGGCAGGGCCTTTGGTCCCCGTTGTTTCCCAGCTCCCAGCTGAGGACACACACTCCACCTCCCTGGGGCTGGACCTGCTGGGACACAGCAAGGAAGGGAACTCGGAGTTTGCCATCCAGGCAGGACGCACGCCTGCTGCCCCAGACAGTCCTGGGTCCAGTCCTCCTCATCCCTTCGCTGCTGGGGCTGGGGAGGGCATCTCCCTGGCTGGGGACACTGGCCAGCACAGGGCACACCTGCTCCAGGGCTGGGGAAGGACCCAGAGTGGGGGAGCTGCAGGACCTTTCTGCGCAGGGACCCTGGATTCTCTGCAGGTCAGCGGCCCCAGGCCCTTGTGCAAACAGAGCAGGTGCCCAGGACAGGGCTCCCTTTCCAGGAAGGTCTTGGAAGGCCAGCCTTCCCACATGTGGCCTGTCCTGCATTCTTCATCGTCACCGATGCCTCCGTTTGTACACCACTGCCCCTAGCGCTGACTGGGCCCTAAGAAGGGGTGCAGGATTTGTTGGGTGCAAATAGTTAAGCGCTGCCCCAGCTCAAGTCTCAGTATCTATTTTGGGAGAAGGCGCAGGAGATGCTTTGCGAGTCTGTGTGTGGCTCCTCTCCGCCTTAGAGAGGTAAACAGCGGCAGGCACGCTTCTTCATTTTGTTTTTTTAACTAGAAAGAACCACTGTCTTATAATTCACTGAAGTGTCATTCTTAACTTCTGAGAAGTTTCCGGGCCTTTCATCTCCAGCACCGGGAGTTTGGTCCAGAGGAAGCGGCTGGGGACAGATCCTGTCTACTTCGAATCGTTAAGCATTTTAATAAAATCATGTTTGCTTTTGGTGAACCTTCCAGTAACAAAAAGCACACAGCCCTGGGGAGTGGGTGGTGACACCTCCGCATGAATGGCCCATGCGTGTGATCACCAGGTCACTTTTGAGATGCGATTAAAATGGAAATGCCACGCTGGCTGGCAGGGACTGAGGTCCACCGTAAGATGTTTCCCCGCTCCAGCCCCGAGTCCATTAGCGCGCCTTTTGGGGCGCTAATTTCAATGCTATTCAGTCCCCAGCAAGAGTGCCTAGGGTGCTGGATAAGCTGGCACCGACCCGCCTGGCACCTCAGGCCTCACTGTTGCAGCTCAGCCCCAGGCTGAGGAGGAGGAGCCGGGAGCCCCCGAGAACCCAGGTCCAGAGCAGAGAGGTTGGTGGCAGTGGCCTCCTCCAGGCTCCTCCCGCCCCCAGCTGCTCTCTGCTTCCTCTGGCTCTCCCTGAGCTATGTCAGCACCTCGTACCTTCTCCAAAGCCACGTCCACTGTGGCAGTGCTGGACCTGGCCCGAAGTACCAGCACCTGCCTGCCCTCCTCCTGCCACCTTGGCGGGGACCAACCAACATGCATCCTCTGGAGGTGAGGGCTGGTCCCTTCAGGACCCAGATGGCACAGGAGGGAGCCCCATAACCACTATCGCTGGGGGGAGAATGAATGCTGTGTAGACAGCAGTGTCTGCATGCCCCACTTCACAACAGCCCCAGGGGCTGCATCCCTCCCTCGTCCCTCAGGCGGCGTCAGCTGGGACCTGCCTGTGGGATCTGACCAGCCTGCCTCATGCAGATGACGCCCACTTCTCCTGGGATTGAGAAGGTGGCACCACAAGCTGATGAGGTGAAGCCAGGGTGCATTCCTGGCATGGGGGGCCCCCTGCAGGGTGGGGCTTTGGGCACTTGGTCACCCTTGCGTGTTGGAGGCTGGGTTGGCGAAGGCCAGGTTGGCGCGAGTAGGAGGCCACGGGAGGCACGGGCCAGCAGGGCTGTGTGCATAAAGATGCATTGTGCAGACGGTGCAGGGAGCCCGTCCATCCCCTTGGAAAATGTGCACTCAGCGCCTGCGATGGGCGTGGGATGTGCTGACGCCTGCTTGGGACGTTATGAGGAAAGCTTGGAGGGGAGCCCACCCTGAGGGGATGGTGACCCCAGAAGCTGGCGCTGAGCATAAGCAGGCAGACTCGGGACCACCCTGGCCAGAGCTTTGACAGTGTCTGGGAAGGGCACAGGCAGGAGGGCGCAGGTCAGCGGGGCCGGGCTCGGGCGATGGGAGCTGCGGTTGAACAGTGGCTGTGCGGCCGTACTCACAGCCTGTGCCGCAGGCCAGCGCATCACAGGGAGCCCGGACAAGAGAGGCTTGGCCTCTGATGGAGCCTTGATCCTGGACTGCACCCTCCCGATGGAGGCCAGCAGAGAGGGCGCTCCGCCCCACGGAGCAGGCCCTCCCCAGGCGCCCCAGGAGCTCGGCCCTGCCAGCCTTCCTAGCAGGGCAGCTCCCCAGCGCAGTCTCTACCCACGGAGGCGGTGACCCCAACTTACTCAGTGGCAGGGGCCCAGGGCCTTGGCTGGGCAGGGTGTAGCTGGTCAGATCATTCTTGCAATTGTCGAGATAAGTGTTAGGTTTTTGGCACAATAAGAAAGAAGACATAAAATAAAAGTAGCCTTTATTCCAAGGACGTGGAGAGAAGTCCATGACTATAGACAGCCCGGCATTCTCTGACCGGAACATGGGGTACGGGATATACATATAACCTCTGACGGGGTGGTGCTTAAGGCAGGCATTGATGACACACAAGGAACTGATTGGGGCTTTTTTGTGCCACTGGGAAAGGAAAAGGGAAGTTGTCACAGGGGAAGGAGGGAGTGACCTCCTTTTTGGTTCTGCCTCTTATTGCAGCTTATTCTAAGGGCAAAAACCTTTCATTCCTGTCTTTTTATTGTTAGGAAAAGGGCGAAGTCTCTCTCTCTTACTATTTCCTGCTGAAAGAGAGCACCATATTGGGGTTTAGGAAGATTGACGGGATGATGGTTGATGCCCATGTAGAAGCTGGTACCAAGTGTTTCAGCCAAGACAACTTCATCCTTGGCGCATGCCCACATCTTAGACTTGGTGAGATGGAGATGACCACTCAGGATGGTTAGACTCAGGGTTGGGAGGGCACCGCTTAGCTTGAGTGATGGGAGTCCAGCGACTCTGACCAATATTGGGGTTGCCAAGGAGACCACGTAGGGGCCGCTGTACCTTGGTTGTAGTCTTTGGATGATTTCCTGTAACAGGACTTTAGTAACTATATCAGCAGTCTCCCTGGTTGTGGGAAAGGCTTTTATTGATCCTGAAAAAGTACAAACAAAGGTGAGAAGATATTTGAGAGTTCTGTGGCAGGGCATGTGTGTAAAATCTACCTGTCAGTCCTGACCAAGGGTGTGTCTGCAAAACTGATGAATCATAAAGGAAGGGGGTGGTATGTGTCGCTGAGGAGAGGTTTTACTATAGCGATGACAGGTGTAAGTTGTTGAGACCTCAGAGTGTCTGGGTCAGTCTACATAAACACAAAGGAGTCTTGACAATTAGGGTGTAGAGGGGGATGGTAAAAAAGACATCTTTAAGATCTATGACTGTGGATTTAGCTCAGTGGCTTAAGCGCCTGCCTGGCAAGCGCGAGGTCATGAGTTCAATCCCTGGTACCAAAAAAAA
>PVJX010024670.1:0-27801 GCA_004027295.1 Dolichotis patagonum
CAATATCGCTCCACTCACTTCTATTGATAAGAATGAGCCAGACTTAACTCAGGCTGCACACTTAGTTTAAAACCGCAGAAAAACTTTTAGCTTTCAGTGAGACTTCTAAGCAAGAGTTCTTCCTAATGAGACATCCCAAGCTGTCCTGCACCTGGCTTTTAAAGAGTGCGGCATACTACATTCCACCCCAAACTGCTATTCACTATAAAGGCCTGGTATAGGCATATTCTGAAAATCAGTATTGCAGGTAGGTAGACATTCCCGTGAGTACAGCCAGACTCCACTCCTTGTATCTAGTGAGATAATCAGAGCCCTCTGGTTCCATATTTTCCACTGAGCTGCACAACACTTTCTACCCCAAACCACTGTTCGTTATAGATACAGGGCTGATATATGTGTACTTCTAAGATCTCTATTGCAGATAGGCCAATAAAGCAGTGAGTACAGCCATATTGCATCCTTTGTATGTATTTGATATTCAAGCAGTGAAAGCTTTCATTGATTGCAGTTATAAACAGCACTTTATTAAATACTTTGTCAATGACTTCCATGGGGAGGCATAGCCCAAGCAATATCACAGCATAAAAAGTTCAGTTAAAACAGCAAAACATGTATACATTATCCTTTAGACTTCTCTCCTAGACTTCTTGCTAGAAAGATATTCACACTTCTGAAAATTAGTATTGCAGATAGACAGCCATCCCAGGGAATGCAGCCATACTTCATCCCTTCTATCTAGTTTATAGTCAAACATGGAGAGCTTTTAGCTGCTTCAGGTAACAAACTCCACTTTATGTGATATTGTTCCATTCACTTCTATGGAAAACATGGGCCAGAAATATCCAATTCTGCAAACTTCAGTGAAAAGGGCAGAAAAATATCAGATATTAGTGAGATGTTTAACCTAGAGTTCTTCCTAGCAAGTCATCCAGAACTCTCCTGCACCTGGCTTTTTAAATAGCTTCATACAACTTCTACCCAAACTTCTGTTCACAACTGAGGACTGATATATGTGCACTCTAAAAATCAGTATTGGAGAGTCAGCATCTGCCGAGATCCAGCCACACTGGAACTTAGAGGGGCTGAGCAAGAAAGCAACCCACCTGCTTTCCTGGTAAGCAGCCACAGTGAAAGTCAGAGGCAGGCAAGCCAGGAAGAGAACTAGTAAGCATCTCCTGAGATCCAGCCATATTGGAACTTATGGGGCTGAGCAAGAAAGCAATCTGCCCTCCTTCCTGGTAAGTGGCCATGGAATGAGTGAGTAGTGGAAGAGAGCCAGGAAGAGAACCAGTCAGCATCTCCTGTTAAACTACCAGCACACAGGCTAAGAATCAAACACCCATGTCCCTCTCCCTGCCTCCCAGCCCCGTTAGCACCTGGGGGCCAGAGGTCTGAGCATCTCTTGGGAGGATGACTATATGCAATATAGCAAATATGGGGGATTTCCTTCTATATTCTGTTCGAAGGCAAATATTGTTTTCACTCTTTTGCTTTGTTCTGATTGTTTTTCTCTCATATTCTGTTTTGATTGGTTTTATAATGTTCTGTATTTGGTTTGATTTTGCTATAACTGACTGAATGCACAACTATTGTGAAGATAATGAGATATACTATGGTAGTAGCTATTACTTTTATCCTGGTTTCCTTCTTTGAAGTTTTATACCAATTTCACTGCTTTGTGTCAATTGGCTTTGTTGTGTCTTGTTCTGTTGTATTTTACTACCTTCAAAATAAAATAAAATAAAATAAAATTTTAAAAATCAGTATTGGAGAAAATAGATGTTCTAGCAAGTACACCTAGATTGTATTCTCTGTATCTAGTGTCCCAAACACTGAGAGCTTTAGTGTCTTGAAGTGACAAACTGCTTGTTAGAAAATAGTGTTCATTTAATTGTTTTGAAGAGTCAGCCTGAAATATTCCTGTCTGCAAATTTCAGTTAATATTGGAATATGGGGTACCTCTATTTTGGGGTTAGGGTTAGAGTTAGTGTCATTGTTATAGATTAAAAATTAGTGGTCAATTTAATGCCAGCAGAATTAAATAATCATGGTGCTAAGTGGAGATGTTCCACCTGAGGAAAGTTGCCAGCATAGAGACGTGGAGAAGGAGAAAGGAGGCTTTGAAGCAATGAGGTATTGTTGGTTCTCCTACATGTTGTTGTTTAAGCCACTGGTTCTCTTGGAGTAGCTCTGGTCCTTATATCGAGCATTGCTTCCTGGCTCCAGAAGGGAAGATGTGGGCCACTTAATCTCCAGGACAAACTTGTCATGCTGACTTCCTGGCATGCACTCGACTGTGTTTATCATCAGAGGAGCTCGGGGTCTCTATGTGACTGAGGATGGCTGTGGTGCTTTTCAGGACAGCCCTGGTCTTTGTTGTGAATGTGACTTTTTGGCTCCAGTGTAGAACCCTCAACCTACCAGCACTGCTCCTTCACCTCAGACTTTCTAGCTTCCACCACTGACCTTACGGCCTTCCCAGTATGGATCCACAAAACAGATTGGTGTGAGTCCTTTTTGTAGGCTCTACATCTCCAGACTTGTACAAGGCATTGTCATGGGCTCTGGACTTATGTAGGACATTGCTGTGGGATTAAGGCCCTTGGCTAAATATTCTATGTCTTTGGTGTTGTGGATAGATTTCCTGCATTTTCTTGTGTTAACTCTGGGTGACCATCATAAAATAAGATTATAAACTCCATGTCTTGATTCTAATTGCTCTCCTCACAACCCCTGACTACAACAGTTATGTTCAGGGCACCCATTTATTGGTATGGGGTTCTTAGATTTGTCAATTAGTGTAAGATTTGGGTATAGCATATCCCTTTTGGGGGGTAGTGTTAGGTTTATAGCACCCCAATATTGTGGCTCAGGGTATCCTGATCTTTGGTTTAGATCTGAGTTTATAATTAGGGTACCCCAATAATGGGGTGAGTGTGACTTTTCAGCTTCAGTGTACCCCAATAATGGGGTACCCTAATTTGGGGGTACTCTAATATTGGGGGCCCTAATTGAGTTTAGTTTTAGGATAAGGTTTAGGGATAGTCCTGTATTACAGTGTACCTCAACTTTTGGATTAATGTTAAGTTTAAACCAAGGGTTAGGGCACCCCAATTTGGGCACCCAAAACTTGGTACTCCAGTTTTGCTGCTTAATTTAGGTTTATGGTTAGGCTTAGTGTTAGGGTTCCTGTTACGGCCTCACAATATTGGGGTATGATATACCCTTAATTTGAGGTAAGGGTTATAGAGTGTTAGGGTTAGTGCACCCCAATATTGGGGTATAGAGTACCATGATTTGGGGTTTAGGTTTACTGTTAGGTTTAAGGCCCCCAATTGAGGTACAGGGGTACCCCAATTTTGAGTTTAGAGTGAAGGTAAGTTTGTATTAGGACACCTCAATAATAGAGTACCTGGTACCTTGATTTTGGTGTTAAGGTTAGTTTTAGAGCATCACAATATGGAACTAAAAGGTATCAAAACTTTGGAGTTAGATTAGAGTTATGGTTATGGCTCTTCAATATTGAGGTATGAGGTACCTCAATTTTAGGTTTAGGTTTAGTGTTAGAGCACCCCAACATTGGGGAACATGGCAAATCAATTAGGGGTTAGTTAGAATTTGCCACCCCAATATTGGTTACTGGGTACCCCAACTTTGGGGTAAGCTTAGAGTTAGGGTTAGTTTAGGGAACCCCAATATTGGGTACAAGATACCCATATTTTAAAAGTAGTGTTAGGGTTAATCTTATGGCTAGGATTATGGCACCAAAATATTGGGATATGCTGCACCTTGACTTTGGGTTAGGTTAGGTTTAGTATTAGAAGAGTACCTCAATACTATCTTCTAGGGTACTCCCATTTTGGAGCTAGGGTTAGTGTTAGGGAGCCCAATATTGGGGATGGGGGTACCATGATTTTAGGCTTAAGTTTAGAGTTATGGCATTCCAATATTGGGATCTGATGTATCCCAATTTTGGGAATAAGGGTAAGTTTAGGGCACCCCATTTTGGGGTAAGGAGTACACAGATTTGAGGGATAGGGTTAGTTTAGGTTTAGGACACCCCAATATTAGGTATAACATACACTGATTCAGGGTTAGGCCTAAGTTTAGGGTCAGGCATAGGTTTAGTGTTACAGGTAGGGCAGCACAGTTTTGGGTTTCCCCAATTTTAGGGTTAACGTTACGGTTGTTAATGTTAGGGTAAGGGACTACAATATTGAGTTATAGTGTAGCCTGATTTGGGGGTTAGAGTAAGTATTATGGTTAGGCTTAATTTTAGGGGACAACAATATTGGTGTACATGTTTCCTAAAATACGAGGCTAGTGTCAGTGTTAGGACTAGGACATTTACCCAACTCTATTTCAAGTTTGTGGCTTGATTCAAGGCCTTTCAGTAGCCTTGTCCAAACACCAAACTGGGGACAAAAACAGAGATCAAAATCTTCAGTGTCCTGAGTGGGATAAAGCTATGTGAAGAGAATGGACCAGAACAGAAGGAGCCTTCCTTCCAGCAAAAGAAAATGCCAAAAAAAAAAAAAAAAATGCCTAGAAACTTGAGCCATGAATGACAAATTGGGAATACTGCATTTACAGTTCAGTGAGCATTACAGTAAGTTGACAGACATTTGAGACATCAGTGAATTCTGTAGCTTACATTTCACAAGAATGAAACAAAAACTTCACAGTGGCTCCTGAGACTTGTCAACAATCTTATATACTGACAGAATTTTGGCAGTCATTTTCTTTGTGATGTGTGAGATTGAACTCTCTTATGCATGGTAGGCAAGCGCTGTACCACTGAGCAGTTCCACTAGTTCTGAAGCTAAAAATTTTTGAAGCTGGTGATGATTATTGATGAATCATTTTACTGTCTTGTGATGGTGGGAAAACTGAAGTTTGTTTCTATTCTTGCTAAAAACATATTAACAGGTTAACATGTGTCACAATCAATTTGTAAAGAATGTTTTATAAAATGTTAATAAAACAATGCTTCGTGGGGGGTACATATGAAACATGAAATTTTTGCTCAGCAATAAATGCCTTCTCTCCTTGAATTTTAACTGTGACTGTCTCAAAACTACAAAAATATTTTGGGCTGCAGATGTTGCTTGCATAGCATGCACATGTTCTTGGGTTCAATTCCTACAAATGTCACCAGCAAAAAAAAAATTATGTACAGCTTAAAATACTAAAATAAATGTGCATGAAGATGTTTACTCCAGCTCTACTTATGGTAGTGAAAAATGCCTGCATGTTTCATAGCAGAAAACACTTAGATACGCTGCAACACAACACATGGTAATGTTATGCAGACATTAAAACTTGTTTCTGCAAAGTTTTTGATAGCACCGAATAATACATGTCATAATGGTAGGTTAAAAAGAACAGAGTATAAAACTGTACTACCCATACAATTTCGGTTGCATTAAAATACATCTACAGGGAACACTTGGAGCAGAAAAAAAACCTGTCATTGCTATAATTGGCTTAAAGCCAAGGAACACTGCTCTGGCCCCAGGTAGGGGGCACCAATACAGGGACAAGAGCACAAACCTTGCTGTCAGCAACTGGCTTCTATGTCCTCTGTACAGATCAGCTTCAGAATCACATAATTTGGTGGAAGTATCCCTGATCTGGCACCTTTTTGGAAGGCAAAATACTGTATTCAACCCAGGCTGTGAGAAAGTTTACTCTGGGAGATTTCACTGGGGCTGGAGCCTCAGTTTATGAGTTTCAATGATGTCTGGGCTGATTGCACAGAGTGGAAGAAAGTTCTCCTAATACTCTGTTCAGTCACCTCAATGGTGGGCAGCACACATATACAACTGAATTTGAGACTATCAAAATTCTAGCCAGAAAAGCAAATCTTTAAAGGCACCCATTCCCTCTCCATACAAAGGTGCACAGTACTGACACACAAAGCACTTACATGCATATATACAAATGAATATATACATATGCATGCACATACACACTCACACCAATACACAAATACTCATGCACACACACCAACTTGGTCACGTTACATGCATGGCACACACATACACATATTCTTATGCATGCATACAAATTCACAATCACAACATGCCCACAGATATATTCATGACATGCATATTCACATGTGCACACATATATACACACATCACATCATAGTATAAACACAGGCAGAGATATGATCATATATGGTCTGTTGTGGTCAGAATGATAACCCTAAATCAGAATGATGAAGAATTAAGCAGTGACATTGTCTAAACATTCTCATCTTTGCTTCCAACCTCTAACAAGCATGGTTGAACCAATCATGTCTAAAGTTTCTTCAGCTTATGAAATTCTATACTTCAATGGGACAGGATACCATTATCCATGAAAGGCATCCTAAATCTCTTCCCTGTAGCTCCAGTGAGGAACTCCATGATCTACGGTTCCTGCTGTGGGTATCTGGCAGATTCACTATAGCCCTCGAGACAGCCCTCACTGCCCAGTGGTGGCACTGAGACAGCCCAGGTTCAGACTCTGCTGGAAGCATTAGTATGACTTCCCTCCTGGCTTTCTTCCTACTGCTCTACTTTTTGGACCAAGAATTGGCTTGGGAGCACATGGGCACCAGCCAGCACCCATCAGCATGTGTGGCTATGGGAGTGAGGAATAGTGGTCTGGCCTTCTCTGTCTCTGACATTTATTTCTAGAGGGTTCCTTTCTGCAGGTGAACACATGGGTTAGTTAACTTTCAGTTACTGTAACAAATATCTGGAATAATCAGCTTACAATGAGGAAAGGTGAATTCTGTCTCAGGGTTTAGAGATTTTAGTCCTTAGTTCTTTGTTCCTGATGCCTGTGGGCCTGTGGCAACGTATCTTGGCAGAGAGCTTGTGGCAGAATTATGTTACCTCACACTGGGGCAGGAAAAAGACACCATGAGATCCTCCATCCCTAAGAGGAGCATGCCCAGTGACCTAAAACGTCTCCCTCAGCTCCACCTCTTAATAGTTCCCCCATCTCCCATGAGTTCCATGCTAAGCAGTCAGCTTGGTCCTTAGGAGACATTCCACATCCCAACTAGAGCAAGCTGGAAGTGTAGAGTACCCCTTAACTCGACCTCTTAGAGGTTCCTCCTGGACCTACTCTCTGGCCGATATTCAGCAGGAACAGTGGAACCCATCACTCTCAAGTCCACATCTGGAGCTTAGATTCAGAGCCATGGAGGATCAAATTTCTTACCAGCATCTAACCTGATAGCAATGAGATCTGATCTCAGATGCAGGCCCATCACAAAGCTGAGCTACAATCTCTGAAAACAGCTCTGAGAGTCAGTTCTTCAGGCACTGTGGAACTGAGCCCGGCAGGCCTCAGATGCCCTGGCCCAGGCCTTGTGAGCTCTGTCTAGGCAGAGCAGGCAGGCACCATCACAGATGCTACAGTTGTGTCTGGGGAATGAGGTATCAGTCTGGACTGATACATCCTCTGGAATTTGTCCTGAAAAGTCTATGGTACTATTCCAAGAATGAATTTAGAGGGAAAACTAATTACAAACAAAAAGAGAAGTAAACTCTTTTTCTGTATTTTTAAAAAAATAAAAGTATTAAATTCTTTCAAAGAAGCAATGCACCATTTATTTAATCCCATCTGTTTAGAGGGCTCTGCTTTGCTGTGCTGATCTCACATTATGGGTGGTTCTGTTCATTATTCTGCAAGCTATTTTGCTACCTGGATACACTGGGGTTCCAGTTTTCTCTCTTGACCTTTTATCTTTTAAATGTGGTAAAATGGAGATAGCATAAAATACACCACTTTAAATATTATCACTGTACAGGTCAGTAGTAATACATATACATTATCACCACTGTCCATCTCTAGACCATTTTCATCTTGTAAAATTGAAGCTGTGTTTTCTGTTAATGAGGGTTTTCTATGTCTGGGTGCCAGTCTCCCAGCTGCTCTCTAGGTTTTGCATCTGGCTGGTCCCAGCAACCACGGTACAAAGAATCAGGCCACACATCACATTTCCTGGAGTCACACTATCAGGGTTTAGTATGACTGGCATGGACACTGGATATTGATAGGCCAACTGTACATTAAGACTTCTGTCAATTCTTCAGTTTTAATTCTAAATTCCTTTCTACACAAAGCTTCATAGTTCTGATACCTTCCAGATATGTGGGGAATCAGATTTTGAAACTTATCAGAACTCACAGAAATTCCCTTCAACTGATGCATCCCCGGGGCCCTGGGATTCTTTCACCCATACTGGTGACCTGGAGCACTCCAGGACACAGCCAGGAGGTGACGAAGAACATGCTCTCCAAGCGTACTTCACAGCTCTAAAGAAAATGTCTCATGAAAGGCTCTTGTTTCTGATTCTTAAGAACTTGTACATTCTGATTTTTTTCCATGTCTGAGCATTAAACCCTCAATCTTTTTAAATTCTACTTTGGGAGACAGGGTCTCATTAAGTTGCCCACACTTTCCTTGAATTTTCTATCTTCCTGCCTCAACTTTCTAAATAGCTAGGATTACAGGTGTGTACCATCACACCTGGCAACACACATCTTGATTCTTACGATGGCCACAGAAGGTGAATTACAGCCTGTTTTCCTCCTCCTGAAAAAGGTTCAGCCAGCACCACATGGTGAGGCTTTGCTGAACACTTTTGACCTGGTTCAAGTTCCTGGTACCTAAATCCACACACTGCCCCTGGCAATGCTCACATGACAGAACCCGTCCGTGACAGGACATAAGCTTGGTGACCCTTTATGCCCTTGGTGCTTGGATTGTAAGGCTGAGTGTGACTTCAACATGTCAGGAGCAGGGCCCCAGAATCATAGGAGTAGATGCCTGTGCTAGGACCTGCAGTCCTTTCATTTAGCTGCCCAATATCCTCTCACCTCCCTCTTGTTAACTGAGTACCTTTGAGAGAGAAATGTACCTCCCTGCATGAACTCAAGAGCACAGGTCCAAAGGTCATAGGAACTCTGTGCTCAACCACTGATTCCCAGAGATGTTCCTCTGACCCTATCCAATTGAAGGCATCCCTTAGAATATCACACATAGATGTTGCAGTGGGGCAACCTTGGTCCCTGGATTACAGCTGTCTGTCTTTGTGTCTTTTAATGTGAATTTCCACTGCAGTGAAAGGGGCTGAGTCCAACACTCAGGATGGAGTTGGACAAGAGAAGGAGGTTCCATTCTTTAAGGAAACCTCATTTTCTGTGTCATCCTTTGTAGGTATACCTATGTGCAGTTTGTAGATCACTCAATATTTCTTTTCTCAGTTATAAAAGATAATTGTTTGCTGTCGCTAATTTAGACAAAGCAAAATGAACTGTATTCCTACCTGCATAGAGAAAATCACTACCATTTTAGTAATTTTTTGCTCCAGTCTTTTTTCTTTTCTTCCTTTTTTTGCTGGGGGGATGTTAAGGTTTCACTCAATATGAGTTTTGTGGTGTCAAGCTGTTATCGCATACTGATGCCAGGCAGGACAGCCCTGGAGTCCTTAGTGGATGGCCTGGGGCACATGTGGTTTCTATTTTAAAAATGGCATGAGGACAGGTGTCCTGTGCTGGGGAATTTTTGTTGTTCTAGACCTAAGCAGCTTGAGCTCAGACAAGTAAACCTTTTGGCAACTGTGAAGATGAAAAGTTATTTAGTTGGTTCATTAAAGAAAAATGGAAGGCGTCTTTTAAAAAAAAAATCAGAATAAGCCAGGTTGGTAGTGCCTGCTGTAATCCCAGCACTCAGGAGGCTGGGGCAGAAAGATTACAATGAGAGCTATCCAGGGAGATCCTGTCTGAAAGAGAGGGAGACAGTGAGAAAGGGAGAGAGGAAGACAGAGAGAGAGAGAGAGAGAGAGAGAGAGAGAGAGAGAGAGAGAGAGAGAGAGGAGAGTGTGAACATCATCTGTGATCTTTTTACTTTGCCTGTTTAGTAATTAGTAAACACCTAAGTAAACTGAAACCTGGGGATTTAGATTAATGTCTTAAAGGTTTCTACCACTTTTTCCTATTTACTATATGGGGTATTGGCATTGAAAACCCAAAAGAAGAGAATCTGTTTTGAATTAAGGACCCCACAAACCCAAAGCAATAAGCAATGGTATATTTTTTTAAAAGGGAGGAAAACAAACTTAATTCTTCAAAGACATATTATAGATAAGTAAAAATACCAGTATTAATATATATGTATATACATAGTGCACATATATATATATAGAGAGAGAGAGAAACAGAGAGATACCTATATATAGAAAGATATATAGATGATATAACAGTAACATACATGCTCCTTAGGACAGAATTAAAACATGTTCCTTCATATCAACTTAAAATTCTATTATAATTTGAAATCACTGCAAGAAAACTTGCTTCCTCTATTTTCTTTTAAGACTTCAAGTACAAGAAGTGATCCAATCAGGATCTAAATGCGGAAACTATCTGCTATACACCAATGAAAACAGACTGCCACAAATCATGAGTCCAGGTATTCTGATTTTTTACAGAGCTCCATAACTCTGCAACTGTGTCAACCTTCTAACCTGAGATGAGAGGAAATGACAAAGTGTGACAGTTTGTGAGTTTCTTGTGCATATTCATGTGGATGTTTCAACAAAAGCAAACTGGAAAACATCTCACAGTGATAACACTGGTCACCCTGGAGGAAGAGTCCTTCCTCCCCTTTTCTTGCCAACTAAACCAAACCAAACCAAAATAAAACAAAACAAAACCAAAAACACACCAAAAACAGATACTGCCCATTCCCACCCAAAACAAAAACTAAAACACTCAGGGTGAAGCACCTCTGGCGATAATCGGCATACGGAAGGGACAGAGAGGTAGCATTTCCTTGATGACAGCTCCTGCTGACTCAGATGATTTCAAACATGCCCTCTTCTGCAAAAGGCACTCAAATTGTCTATTTATAAATCATACAGTGGGGTTTAAGCATGAGTTTCCTACAAATACAAAAGACAGAAGCTGCGGAGCTACTATAAGAACAGACTGTAAGAAATACACATTGCAAATAAATGTGCGTTTTTCTTTCCTTATTTAAAAGGACAATCAATAAAGTAGTTTAAAAATTTCACTGAAAAGTTTGGAATTCCAATAAAACTGTCAATAAGAAGGAAAGCACTGTAAATGACAGACAGTGTCCAAAACACCGAGAGGAGGGAGCCAGGTTTCTGAGTGGCCAAAGTGAAGGATGTGGTGTGCGCTGCATAAGAAAGACCATCCACACACAGGCTGTGTGAAGGGGAGGAGGAGGAAGGGAGGTGGTGGAGAGGAGGGAGGGGGCATCTTCAGGACGCAGGTGCAGGAAGGGAAGCCCCAGGACTCCAGGGAAGGATGGATGATGCCCCTTTGCTGCTGCAGTCGTGGAGGCATTGCACAAGCTGCAGCCTCCCTCACCGGGAAACAACAGAGCTGATGGAATTGTAAGATGTGCCACTGTTGCAGCTTGAGGCATAGGCCTCCTGGCCACTCCCATCGAGGTTGATTTTGAACACAGAAGAGGCCTTCAGTAAAAAGTCAGCAGCATCCCGGCGCCCCAGCTCCCTCAGTTTAGACACAAGGACACCCACAGTGCTCTCTGGGTAGGAAGTCCATTCTTGTAGCAGTGCGTGCACGGGGCTGGGGAGGAAGTCCCCAGGAGCCCCACTACTGCTGTTGTACTTGGCCACAAGGTCAGGGAGGCCCAAGTTCATGGCAAGAAGGCACCAGTCCTTCCCCATGGGGTCAGGTGGGTCCAGCAGGCGACTCAGTTTCCTCCGGGTCAGGAGGTTCAGGTCTGACGCGTGGATGTCCATGCCCAGGCTGGCCTGGGAGTAGACATCATGACAGCCGAAGCAGGTGATACTGCTGAAGCTCTCTCTGTACCCACCCATAGTGTTGGTCAGGGAGCTCTCCCTCAGGGCCTGTGCTCGGAAGAAGTCCCGGGGGTGGTAGACCATGATGGGCTCGTGGTGCTCTCGCAGCTGCTGTGGGCTCAGGTAGTGCTTCACTGTCAATAGCCCTGGTAACGTAGTGCTCATGACGTTCTCAATGGTGCTGCACACGGAGTCCAGCAGCAGGCAGCACTTGATCTTCTCGGTCTCCAGCCCGCGCACCTGCACCTCAATGCCCTGGCCATGATTGACAAGCAGCACCAACAGCTCAGCCCCACGGTTGGTGACCTTGCAGCCACTCACCCACAGGCGAATGTCAGCATCGCCTTCGGTGCTCTGCTGGTGGATCCAGCGGCACAGGTTCACCTGCACCTTGTGAAAGATGCCGCAAGGGAAAGGGGTGAGATGCTCCACGGGGACGATGCGCACTCCGCCATACACCATGATGTCATCCTCCTCCTCAGCCCAGGAGCGCTGCAGGTTGTCAGTCTTGATCAGGGCAGGGACGTCCACCATGGTCCCACTGCTCAGGTCCCGCGCACAGATGTCCATGGCATCCAGAATCTGCAGCAACTCCTCCACATCACTGTCCGGCACCAGGCGCTGGATGTCCTCCGTGGTGTAGCGGCCCCGGTAGTGGTGCAAGGCACGGGGCGTCTCCACTGAGAGCAGCTTTCCCAGAACGTTAGTGCAGAGCCAGCGAGGGTCCAGGAGCAGTACATCCTGTACTGTTTCACTCTGCATGATGTTAATCTGCCAAAGGGGACAACACAAGCTCATAGTAAGAGTGGAATCCATGCCAGGAGGATCCATCACCCAGAGCATACGAGGGCCCAAGCCCAGCAACAAAACTTGAGCGGGCATCCTCAGAAATGACCCGAGACCCTTCTATGGATCACCTCTAAACTAAGCACAGATCCTCAAACAGCAACCTGAAAATAGGAAAAAGTGATTCTGAGAAGTAACTACCATTAAATGTCAGACAGCCCACCATAATGGAAGATATACACACACACACAAGACAAGTACAAGAAGAGCAAAAAGAAAAAGAGGAAGAAGAGATATGGAAAACGAATGTAACAACTGGACCCTGAATTCCAAAATAAATACACAAATGAATAAAAATGCTACAAAAGAAGTCATGAGCACAAGCAAAAAAGCCCTTGTATGAGGACTGTTCCTTCCGACACAGTACTGTGTTGATGCTGTTTTTTCTGAAATACAATCATCTATCACACTGGGTCATGTGAGACAATGTCCTCCTCTTTGGAAATACAGGCTATAAAGTATTAAGAGCTAGAATGTGAGGCTGTCTGAAAAATACATCAGTGAATGAACAGGAAAGAAATCTAAAAGCAAGTGTTGTGAAATGCAAATAATCAACTTTAAGGAGAGTATATTTGAGTTCATGATAACATCCTTGGGACTTCTGTAGACTTGAATTTTTAAATAAATATGTATGTCACATAATATATATTTATGTAAATTTAAATACATTTCCATACAAAAGGTCTGGGAAGATGTGCCAACATGATGACAGTTCATCCCAGAAAAAGGAGAGAAATCAGAAGTGGTGACTAGAGGGGACTTCAGCTCTACAGGTCATGCTTATTTCATTAAAAAAAAAAAAACAAAAAACAAAAAGACACAAAGTTACAAAAAAAGCAACAAGAAACAGAAACTCCTTTTAGGGAACAGTTATTCTTCCTCTGCCTCCTCCCTGCCCGGGGCTAGTTCTATGAAAATGGCCTGTTCCTCACAGGCAGCACACACTCTACCCACAGGCCACAGGACTGCTCTGCTCCACAGCTAGGCTTTTCTGACCCCTGCTCTATATGGTTCTGTTGTACTTCATTCTTAGACTGCAGATTCCTGAAGGGCACAGCTCACATCTATGTAGTTCCTGACAGGGCACTTCGTGGGTCGCCATTCGCACTGAGTACAGCCATTGCCTCAGGGTCAGAGGAGACACAGACTAACTCACGGTCCCGGGAGAGACGGGGAGATAAGCAGGTTATCATGTGCCCTGTGGGATCCTGAACCAGAGAAAGACACATGAGGGGAAAATATGCATATAGTGTGCAGAGCACTTCCCAGAAGGCAGCAACAGAAATGAAGGAGGCTGGAGTCCGTAAAGTGAGGCTGTGCCACTGAGCCTTCCTTTCTCTTTTTCCTCTTTTAAGTGTTCATTTACTTACGAAGGATACAACATCAAATTAAATGATTCATGTGCTGGATCTAGGAAGTTGCTGGTAAAATAAAAGAATATGACACCAAAGGAACAATTTAAAATATTTTATATCCAGCCATGCCTTATAATCTAGGCTTGATTTCAACTGTCTCCTTCCACGCATCATCACTTTACAGTACTGCTGGGGGAATCAGCAGATTTGCTGGTTTTTTACTGGTGTTTTAAAGGCCAATTAAATCACTGCTTGTGGCTCTTCTTGATCACTGGCTTCCAGATTCAGTATTAGTTTCAAAATATACAACTCAAATGAACATGGCCAAGACGTGGCACTTGAGCCTCTGGTTTCAATATTCTCTCTCCAGTTCTTAATATTCATAAGGGGTGTTCTTGGCACAGTCTGGCCCATGTTGCCCCTGATGGAGCAATGCGAAGCTATGCTCCTTCTGGGGGATGAGGACATGCAGCCAATGCCAGTGCTGAATATTACACAACCAAAAGCAAAAGTCCTATTTTCTGTCATGCTGAGAAGGCATCTGGGTTTTAAGTGTGTTTAGGGTTATGATAAGTCTGCGCTCTGCACACTATCTCTCTGTCTTAGTGTCTCCAGAATGGTCTGCCTGAGGATAACTCATCACCTTTTCTCAACTTTTTGTTGACCAAGAAGTCATCTCAGAGTTAGATCCTCCTGACCAGAGAGGACCACAAGCCTGGGCCTACCAGAAAAAGCAGGAAACTACCACATCTGCAAAGGTCAGGGACAGTCACTCAAGCCAGTGACCCTGTGCCCCCAACTAACAGGAACTGGAAGACAAGAGCAAAATGGAGAAAGCTGAATGGCAGCGCTCAGGTGAGGGAGAGGCGGAGAGCTGCAGGTCTGGAGCTACCTGAGACAGCAACAGTTGCGCACCTGGAACTATGAGAGGTGAGGCCCTGTCCACCCTGTAGCCTCAGGCTCAGTCCCCCTCCAGGCCCTGGACTTGGAGCACACTGAGTCCCTGCTCACCCTGCCCCACGGCTGACCACGCGCGGGAGGGGAACGCACCTCGCCTGTGCTGTGCAGCTGCTGTGCAATTCGCCTGAGATCGTCCTCGCTGGCCAGGGGGTTCAGCTGGTCTTGCACATCATACACAAACTGCTGCAAGGACATTAGCTGATTGGGCCCATTGAGCTTCCTCCAGGATGGCAGTGTGGAAATGATTTTCTCGCACAGGTGAGTCATAGGAGGGCAGCCCTAGAGCATGCAGTGGGGATACAGTGAGTGCGGGGCTCATTGGACACAATACCGAGCATTCATGATTCCCAGTGAAATGGCACTTTGCTGGTGAGTGCTGGGCAGTTGTTGCTTTAGTGGCACCTTTGGGGAGAATCTGTTTATCAAATGTACAGTTCTGGATAAGCTTTTTACCTCTGCCTGTCTTGATAAATAGATGGTAAGTCTTCAGAACTTTTGAAATTTTGTAATTCATCCCATTTTGCCCAGTTCTTCCCTCCCCCTTTCTTTGCTCGCTCACCCCCCCCACCACGCCCCATGGGGCATGTTCCACTGTTCCACTCTGACAATGGGTACTCTAGGAACAGAGAACAGAGAATGAGTATCATTGTCAACAGTATTGTGGAATTTTAACCAATAAGTTCAGTGTTCATGGGAACTGTTATTGAACTGTTATTTCTAATAGACCAATTCTTGGTAAATGGCTTGACCTTGTAAGTTTGTTAAATAAACCAACCTATGTTTCAGATCCATATTAACATACCATCCTCATTAGCAACCACACAAGCCACATACTGGCCTGCATCATTAATGAAGCATCCTTTTCCAATCAAGTTTCATGTCACCTAAATTCCAATCCTTAACTGGTATAAAATTCTCAGGCATAAACAGTTTACTTGGGGGGCTCCACTTGCTTGGTTGGTGGGGGGTTGTACCATAACCCAGCTCAAGATCTTCCCCAGCTCCACGCTGCCTGAGGAAGGATGTTTCATCCAAACATGGGGGAGCGAGCCACCTGCTCTAGGGGCCCTCGTTCCTCAAGGCCTGCCTGACAGCTCCTATCTGCAGAATGTACCTACTTGGGGTGTAAGGGTCACATTTCTGCTCTGGAAGAAAGGGTTTCCTGAGTGCAGGTGTGGAACCAGAGCCCGGTGTTGGGTGAAACCAAATCCCAGGTACCTCTAGGGGACAGCAGAGGTGTCACAGACCTATGCTAGTCAGACCTGGGCTTGTGTGGTGGGAACATTCCTAAGAAAAGTGCAGCATCTTCCCCTAATTTTAGCATGTTTTTTCTGTTTCTTACCAGTTTTTTCAGTTTCTTACCAGTAAAAAGCTCTTTACCAAAGCTTTTTAATTATGAATAAGCAACCCTTTATGTGTCAAATGCACTGATCATTTCCCCAGTCTATTTTCCTTTTTAATTTGATCAATCTTTATTGCCAGATATTTGTTTTAAATGTGCTATGAAAGTAGGTACACTTTCTTTGAAGACTGGTAGATTTTTGTAACCTTTCTTTAAAAGTTTGTCTCATGTCTAAATTATTTTAAAAATACGTTCCCCAAATTACCATTTGAGATATTTATTGTTTTATAGTTGAATAGTTTTAATTCATAAATGTTCAGGTAATGTGGAAAGTAGGATAATCAGGTTTACTTCCGCCCAGCCAAATAACCAGCTGTGCACAATTATTAGGCAAATACTGCCCCCATTAAATTAAAATACTGTTTTTTAATTAAATTTGTTAATGATTGTGACTTATACTGACACAGTCTTACTTTTATTTAACTGTCCTGATCACAAACTTTTATTATATATTTTACTTCTTCTAATGAAATTTTAAGATTAAAAATCCCAACTATCCTCTCCCCCAGATGCTAACTGGAATCGTAGAAAATTTATTTAACTTGGGAAAATGAACCATTTTTGAAATGTCTTACCTCTGGCAAGAACACAGCCTCATTCCATTTTTTTCTGATCTATAGTTTTATATTATTTAATAAATTTTGTTAGTGTTTTCTAATTTTTCTGAATTTCCTAAAATGATCCTTTGCAAATTTTATGACTTTTTTTCTGAGTTTTCTTGCATTCCACAATAAAGCACTTTATAATTCCTTTTGCAATTTGTAAAAATAAAATTTGCATTTAAACCATGTAAGCTGTAAGAACTGCAAGCACTCTGATTTGGTCCACCTGGCCCTATTTCTTATTTCTCTCCTATCCTGCCTCAATGCAGAGTAATATGCTAATAGCACATTCACGTGCTCCCTTAGTCCTGTGCCCTACTGTGAAGGCATTCCCTGAAAACCAAACCTAATAAAGAGAGCAGAGGAGAGAGGCCAGTTCCACAGCAAAGGTTAGATTCAGGGCCCTGAAGGGTAAACTCACCGAGACTATTTGACTCCGAATTTCTTGGAGGTGATTCCGAAGTACCTTCATGTCCTTTGACCCAGAAGCTCCAGCATCCAGCACGAACAACTTATTTGAAATGTGGAGATCATTCCCAAACCTGTGGCAAGAGCAAGAGCTACATCAGCCCTGAGTCAACTTCGTCAGGTCTTTCCACGCAGGGTCCAGGGCTCCTACTGCCCTGCAGCACCTTGCAGCATCTCTGGCCTTTCTGTTTGGTGGACTCTGCTTCGTCACTCTAAGTGCAGTTTGGGGATATAAGCGTGCACTCTCAGTCATATCAACAGGACCACTGGCTTTCCAACCAGCAGCAGGAACACACTATGGAAAGACATCAGTGCCTCCTGAGCAGGAAAGGGGAGGCCCATGCGTTCATCTTACAAGTGACACTGCTGAAGTGGAGGGACTAAACACAGGCAGAGTACTAAAGATACACCATTCACCTGAAAATGTTCACAGAAGACTCATTTTCACATCAGAAAGAAAGAAGGAAGGTATCTCAAACTGGTAATTCAAGATTCAAGTTACTAACAGCCAGTTCACTGGTTTTTGATGGAGAATGCTTGATTCAGATGTGGTTTGTCTCCCAAAGGCTCACGTGTTTCAGGTTAACTTCCCAGTGTGCACCACTGTGGAATGTTTAAGAAGTGGGACCTAACTGAAAGCGGTTCAAGTCGTCAGGGTACTACTCTGCAAAGGAATCGGTGTAGTTCCCCTGAGATTCCAGTTAGACCTCACAGAGTGCTACAAAGAGACAGCAATATTCCCGGGCCTCTTCAGCTTCCTTTCACAGGTATTCCTACTATGATGGTTTTTGCCACATGTGATGAAGCCAAAGAGGTCTTCACCAGAGCTGCTGGCGTGCTGTTGGGATTTTCTGCCTCCAAAAGAGTGAACTAAACCAACTCTTTCTTTGTAAGTAACCCAGTTTACTTACAGGTAAATCACTGCACCAATGGAAAGAAGGAGTGTTAGAGTCTCTGAGTAAAATTTTTGCATCTGAGGGACACTCATGAGTAAATATTTTACATCTGACCTTGTACACACTCAAATTTCCTAAGTAAAAGAAAAAAGTTAAAAATAATACTTGACATTAAATGCACTCTGATCTATTTTATTCTCTTCAGTTCCATTTCATCTCATCCTATCCCACTGTAGGGAGAATTAATCACTAGCTCCATTATAGCCCACTAGTGGGTTGCAACGTGTATGTTGAGAAACATTGATGAATGCTATGGTGATAATCAGGAAAAGAACTGAAAGCCACAGCAGCCACTGGAAATGCCTTCTGGACAGTGGCATCAGGAGGAAGAAAACAGTGACAGGTTGGTGATTTGTATCACACGTGCTTCGTGTCTTTAATTGTTATATGTGTATTCATTCTTTGAAAAGATGAAAAATAAAAAAGACCAATCACGGAAGGCAGTTCATTCTTCAGTTAGGTCACATGCTTCCATCTGTATTTCCCCACCCACCCCCTACATCTAGTTCCCCAGGACAGGAGGCTCCCCTAGGCTGTCCTCACCTGTTTCTGATCTCCTTCAGTAATGACATGTCTTTGTCATATCCAAACTCGCCTCCAGCTGGACGAGGGACATTCATGATGTCAGCATGGGTGGCTACCAGGACCACTCGGAGTGGGTTCTTCAGCTTACCACCAAAGGCTGGGGACAAAGACAGAACTGTCAGGAGACAGGCTCTCCCACCTAGCTGACTCTCCAGCCCAAGTGAGGGGCACACTGGCCTCATAACTGTACTGTCTTCAGTGAATGTGCCACCTACCTGCAGACTCAAGGCCCTATGTCTGCTGCAAGGTCCAACTTCCTAAAAGGCCCAGAGCCTAGTGAACAACAAGGGGGCCCATTCTGGGCCATAAGGACAGTTCTCAGCAGTGGACCACTAGTGACTTCAGCATACCTCAGCATCTCAGGGCTCTGTACAAACACATCCTCCTACATGAGGCAGAAGATTTAACCACCCACAAGGAGGGTGCTCTTTTCAGGGCCAAAGAAAGCCCTCTTCATGCAGCCAAATGGTTCAAAGAGACATTGCCTGAGACTCATATAGCAGCTTTCACTAACTGGAATGCTTAAAAAGAGAATGTGACAAAGGAGAAAGATCAACATGGCAACATGCTGAGGGATATTAAATCTAATTTATTATTCTATACTTTTCTGGGGAAAAACTTGGTTCCTGAATGCTGTATTTCCCCACCAAAGGCTGTTTATCTTGTTTTACAGAAACAGAAGTCCTCTCCATGTTCTCCTGTTCTCTAGGAATAACACCTGGATGCCACAGTGAGACCACTGAGCCGCTTTCCTCCAGGGACTGAAGGATTAGCAGAATGCACAGCTCATTCTACTGGTGAATCATGGGTCTTTTCAAACAGGAGGAGGAGCTCTTGAAAGAAGATTCCACTTGTATACAGCAAAAACCCGTATGGCTCTGAAGTATAGAAAGAAGTGAGAAACAGCTCCCAAGGATTATATTAGAACTAGTCTCTGAGACAGAAATATGTGTTCACAGAAGAAAAACTCCCTGCAGAACACAGTGCCCACCTGAACCACAGAGTGGAGCCTGCCAGTGAGGAGAAGCAAGGATGGAAACAGCAGCGCCAAGACCCAAGCTGCAGCATCTGGGTAGGCAGTGGCCAAGCATGAAACAGGCAGCAGCAGCAGAACAGAGAGGAAGAGCACTCATGCCCTGGAGGCTCAGCTCACCTATGGGTTCCTCCACTGGGACTAGAGACTTCAGGAAACTGAGCCAGAAAATCACTTGGTTCAGCTGAATCTCATAGGGTTCTTCTAGACTAAAAACAATGATGTGGATCGACGTAGGATCATTTACAGCAAAATAGTCATAGCAGCAGAAGTACACAGGATTTCCAGAGAACTCCCACACACTGAAATCGCCAACTCCTACAGAAAAAGAAAAATAAAGATCACCATCCTGAAATACCACCACCAAATGCAGCACTTTTTCTTAGTATGCTAGGGATTCTGCATAGGGCTGGTGATACTAATGGCATTTCTGAGTGTCTGCACAACACGGATTTAAGGATGGATTCAATGTGTAACAATTGTGTGGCTAGCACTGTGAAATGGAACATTAAAAGTTAGTTGTATTTTTTGTACTTTGTTTTTTAGAGACAAGTGGCTCTTTGATGTCTAAGGCATAAGCAGCTTTTTCCACCTCTCTTTAGCCCAGATGAATGAAAAGAATATGTGGATGCTGACATCAGGAAGCCTGGAGCTCATTTTTTTGTTGTTGTTGTGCTTATTTATTTATTTTTTCTACAAGAAAGACAATTAACTGAAGCTGGCTAAAAGTGATAAAGTAAGTATGGAGATATGCTTTATTCCTGTGTTTTTCCTCTTCTCTGCTGATTATTAAAACAAAACAAAACAAAACAAAACAAAACAAAAAAAGCAACTCTTACTTACCTATAAATGGTCAGACATAGGCCCGTCTATGTTTTTGGAGTTTTAAGTAAATCTTTTTCTTTTTTTAAAATTAATTTGGTTAGTGACAAGCAGATGAACCTGAGCACATGAGCCCAAGTGGGCTCTAAGAGTTCTAGAAGCCCAGATGGGACATAAGTCCCTGTTCCTGAGTGCCTTGTATCATTGCAGTCATTTTAAAAGGAGTGACGCTGTGGCTAGCTAAACCCATGGTCAGCACCCAGTGATCTTCTGGGGGCACTTTCACAACTAGCCATCTCCTTCTTCTGTTCCCAGCATAAGATGCTTACACACACCTTTGTTGATTTCAGGAGGTTTCTGACAAGGTCCACCTGATGTCTGACTAAAGCGCACACTCCAGAGATCTACTGTCCTCACAACTGCCATCTGTGGGCATTCATATCTATGGTACATAATTTTGGGGTTCTGACTTATGTAAAAAATCCACAGATTAAAAAAAATTCCAGGTGTATGTTTTAAAGTATTAATTTGTTTGGACATGCCTTTGCTTCTTTTATCTTTCTCTCCTTATTGTAGTGACTGGGTGAGGCCCAGCAGAGTTAAAGCCATCAGCACACTGGAGAGTAGAGTTCCAGTGGGCAGGAGGCACTTGGGAGTATTATGGGATAAACAACTGGGGTCCCCACCACACCACACAGTCAAAAATGAGAAGCAAGGGCCAGGGATTTAGCTCAGTGGTGTAAGCGCCTGCCTAGCAAGTGCGAGGTCATGAGTTTGATCCCCAGTACTGAGCGAAAGAGAGTGAGAGCGAGAGAGGGAGGGAGGGAGGAAGGATGGAAAGAAAGAAGGAAGGAGAAGCAGACTGAACTTCAGTACAACTAAAGACTCAGGTCTGCTGGGACTATCCACCAGTGCCATAATTCTACTGCTGGCTTGCTGGGATCAGTCAACATGGATGTGGGCTCTGCGTGGCCTCTGTGTTACAGTGACAACAGAGACAAACCCTGAAGTGGATTTTTTTCCCTGCTTTTTTTCCTTTTGCTTCTTAATTTTTAAAATTTTACTTAATTGTTCTTTTTACATGAGTGTGACCATTGTTTCTAGTTTTTGTTGTTATTGTGGTTGTTTCTTCCTTTTTCCTTTCCCTTCATTCTTCTTCACCAGTTCCTGAAGCTTCTGCAATTTTCCTTTGTCCTCCAGTCCTGCTGCTAACCCATTTCTCTTCTTGCATTTGTCTGTTTTCTCCTTTAACCCTTTTAAAATTTTCTCCCTGAGGGTAGAACTGCCATATTACAGTATATAATTTTCTGGTTTTAAATTCTGTTGTATAACTACAAATCTTATTCATATGGTTTAATGTGGCAAATTAATAGTTATCACAGTGTATTACTTTGTAGGCTGTGTTTGATGTTATTGTTATTGCTGACTCTACTACTTTAATTGAAGTGATATAATTGTTCTAGTCAGTTGTTCCTCTTGGTATGGCAGCCAGGGTCACAAACAATACTATAGGTTAGTGCCAAAGAACCAGGAGCTAGTCCAAATAGGCAGCAATTTCCCGTTTCCAATAAATTGAAAAGTTATGATCTTGCAAAACAGTCAAAATCCAAAAGCCAGTCACACCTGGAAGACCTCTCTTAACAGCAGTCATTTCCTAAGAGTTTTTGATATTACCAAGACACCTACCACAAACAATCTACACACAGCAATGCATGAATTAAACTAAAAAGAAATAGAAAATGAGAAGTAACAGAAGTAAGATGCAATCCCAGACTTCCAGCTCACTAAAGGCAAACCCTAGGGGTGACGAAGTGGAACAACTCAAAAGCCACTCACTTGGACTCTCTGAAGTGGTACAAGCAGAAGTAACAAAGCAGATAAATGATGCTCTAGAAAAAACATCATATCAGTAATAATTTCTCAGATAACTTCAGAGATGATGATCATAATGAAGGTCATTATGTCATTAGTGAATCTAGAATAGATAGAAGTAAAAAAAAAAAAGAGAAGCTTAAGAAAATTACAGAAACCATGAATGCCCAGCATAGGAAAAAAATGGAATCCATGAAACAGATTGAGTCATATATCCAGGAGATTAAAAAACCTATTAAAAGTATACACAGAGGTACATACAACATAAGGACAGGATCTCAGATCAGTAAGACAGGACTACAGTTAGTAATCTCTAAAAGAAAGATTTCTTAAAAATAGCAAAGGATCACACACACACAAAATCAATCCAACAAGTTCTAGATGCAACAAAGAAGAATAACATAAGTTTGGCTGGAGTCAATAAAAGGAGATAGTAGAACTACATTAAAAAAAAAAAAAACTTGTTCACAGGAGTAATGGCAGAAAACTTCCCAAGCATTGACAAAGAAATTGAGATCCAGATAAATGAGGAATATAGAATTCTAATTAGCCATGAACAACAACAACAACAACAACAACAACAACAAAAACCCCACACAAAACCAAAACTACTCCAAGGTATATAGCAGTCAAGATTCCAGAAATTCAACGGAAGAATAAAACATTAAAAGCTGTTAGAGAAAAGAAACAAATCCTATAAAGGAAAGTCCATCAGAATTACAGCAGACTTAACACAAACCTTTCAGTCAAGGAGAGCTTGGACTGAAGGGTATTTCAAGTCTTAAAAGAAACCAACCTCCAACCCAGATTGATGAACCTGAACAATCTTTCAAAATTGACAGAGAAATAAGATACTTATGAGACAAATAACACTTGAAGAAATTCATAACCACCAAACCGACACTCCAAAATTTCTAAAGGGAAATTTAGAAAGAGCTAACAAAAATGGAATGAATCCACCAGGCAAGGTAAATAACTAAACAGGAGGGAAAAAAGAAATGAGCAATAGAAAAATAACATCACAAGGATAATCAGTGCATACCAGTCATAACCATCAATGCAAATGGAATCAATTCACAAATCAAAAGAAGTAGATTGGAAGAATAGATCAAGAAACAAACTCTGACAATATGCTGCATAAAAGAAACACATTTAACTCAAAAAGATACTCATAGACTGAAAGTTAAAAGATGGAGAACAATACTCCATGTCATAGGAACCCAGAAAAAAAATCAGGGATAGCTATTCTATTTGTAGACAATGTGAACTTCAAGTCAAGACTGATGAAAAAAGGCTAAGATGGTCACTAAACATTTGTTAGAGGAAAACTGCAAGCAGAAGAGATAACAATCATAAATATATATGCATCAAATATCAGTGTACCCAACTACATAAAATGAGTATTAACAGACATAAAAATCAAATAAGCATTAAACACAATTGTAATGGGGGACCTTGATACCCCATTATCACAAACAGATAAATCAACTAGAGAAAAAAAGTCAAAGAAAAAACAAAACTGAACAAAAATTCTAAAGAAATGGACTTAGTAGATGTCTACAGAGTATTCCACCATACAAATCAGAATATACATTTTTTCAGCTGTTCATGGAATGTTATCCAAAATACACCACATATTAGCTCACAGAACATGCTTAAGTAAATGCAAAGTTCTGAAATTATCCTACGCATATTATCAGACTACAGCTCAGTGAAACTGGAAATCAATGGCAAAAGAAATAATAAGTTCATAAATACATGGAAATTAAATAACATCTTCCTGATCAAGTAATGGGTCACCGTTGCAATTAAAGAAGATATTAGACAGTTTCTACAATTAAATAATAATGCCAAAACAACATATAGGAACTTACAGGACACAATGAATGCAGTCCTATGAAAGAAATTTGTAGTTGTAACTTCCCATATAGGAAAACAGAGGAGCTCAAATAACAGCTTAATGTTGAGCCTCAAGCTTCTAGGAAAAGAAGGTTAAGTCAGGAAATTATACTGAGACAGGAAATTATAGATTAAGTAAAACTGAATGCAATTGAGACTAAAAAAACAATCAATGAATTGAAGAGTTGTTTCTTTGAAAGATTAAATAAAACTGACGAACTCTTAGCAAACCTTATCAAAAAACAGAAAGACTCAATCGATGCAATTAGGAATGAAAAATGTGAAAGTACAACAGATATTGCAGAAAGACAAAAGATCATCAATACCTACTTCTAATAAGATGGAAAACACAGAAGAAATGGACAGACACCTAGATTCAATCAAATTGCCAAAAGTAAATCAAGAAGAGAAAACTTTGAAATAACCCAGTATAAGTCAATGAAATTGAAGATGTAATTAAAAACCTACCAACAAAGAAAAGCCCAGGTCCTGACAGTTTTACTGCTGAATTCTACAAGAAATTTAGAAATCTAATGCCACTAATGCTAAAACTCTTTAGTGAAATACTCTTTAGTGGTACTCTTTTGGTACCAGGGAATGAACTCACAACTCCATGCTTGCCAGGCAGGTGCTTAGCAAATGCAAGGTCATGAGTTTGATTCCTGATACCGCCAAAAAAAAAAAAAAAAAATTAAAAGGCTGGAGATATAGATCAGTGGCATAAGTGCCTGCCTAGAAAACTCTTCAATGAAAATGAAAGGGAAGTAATACTCCCAAATTCATTCCTAGAAGCAAGTATTACACTGATACCAAAAACAAAGAAAGATCCAACCAAATAGCAGAACTATGGGCCAATCTCCTTAATAAACACAGATGAAAACGTCTGCAATAAAACACTGGCAAACAGTACAGCAAATCATAAAGATTATACACTATGATCCACTAGATTCATCCCACATATGCAGAGATGGTTCAACATAAGCAAATAAATAACTAAATGTAGTACACTGTATTAACAGAGCCAAGGACAAAAATCACACGATCATTTCAATATTTAGGAAAAGTATGTGACAAAGTCCAACATCCATTCATGATAAAAACCCTCAAGAAAAATTGGAATAGTGTTTTTATCTCACTCTGATAAAAGCCATGTATAACAAACTAACAGCCAACATCATACTAAGAAGTGAAAGCTTTTGCTCTAAAATCAGGAATAAGACAAGGATGTCCACTATCACTATTCCTATTTAATACAGTTTTGGAAACATTACCCAGAGCAATTAGAAAGAGAAAGAAATAAAAAGAGTAAAGATACAAAAGGAAGAATTTAAATTATCATTTGAGAACGATATGCTTTCTACATAAAAGACCCCAAAAACTCCACCAAAAGACTTCTAGATTTCATAACCAAATTTGGTAGTACAGCCGGATAAAAAGTTAACACTCAACAATCAATAGCATTCCAGTACACAAATAAAAAATTCACTGAGATAAAAATTAGGGAAACCACACCTTTCACAATGTAACTGGAATAAATGAAACACAAATTAATCTAACAAAGAAAGTAAAAGACATTACACAGAAAAAATACTCTGAAAAAGAAGGATTGAAGAGGATACCAGAAAATGGAAATACATCCCTTGTTGTTAGGTAAAAAGAACCAATGTAGTTACAATGTCCATACTCTCAAATGTTACACAGATTTAATGCAATTGTGATCAAAATACCAATAGTATACCTCACAGAATTAGAAAAAAATAATCCTAACATTCATTTGGAATCAGAAGAGACCTAGAATAGCAAAAGCATTTCTGGTAACAAAAGCAAGGCAGAGGGCATGACAATCCCTGACTTGAAATTATATACAAAGCTAGAGCAGTAAAAACAGCATGGCACTGGCAAGAACAAAACAAGAAGAAGAAAAAAAAACAGACCGAAAGATCAATGGAACAGATTAGAAAATACAGAAACAACTACAAAGAAACCCAGCCACCTTATCTTTGACAAAGGGATCAAACACTTTCACTGGAAGAAAGATAGCCTCTTTACTAAATGGTACTAGGAAAACTGGATTTCCACATGCTAAACATCCATTATTTCTTTCCATGCACTAAACTAAAATTGAAGATTTAGACCAAAGATCTAAATGTTAAAACAGAAATATCAAATCTACTGAAAGACAGAAAAGGCAAGACTCCTCAAGACATAGGTATAGGCAAGACTTTATGAACAAAACCCTGATTATACAGGAAATATCACAAAGAATCAACAACTGTGACCTCATCACATTAAAAAGCTTTTGCACAGCAAAAGAAACCACTAACAGAGTGAAGAGACAATCCACAGAGTGGAAAAAAATGTTTTCCAGCTGTTCCTCAGAAAAAAGACTAATTATCTAGAATATACAAAAGAACTAAAAAAAACTTAGACCTCTCAAATTTAAAGACAATCAAAAAACTGGCATATGAACTGCATAGATTTCTCAGATGATGTACAAATAGCAAATAAATATATAAAAAAGTGTTCAACATCTCTGTCATTTGAGAGATGTAAATTCAAACAACACTGACATTCCACCTCACTCCAGAAGGAATATTTTCAAAAAAACCCCCAAAAAACAAACAAAAAACCCCCAACCAATAACAAATGCTGGAGGGCCAGGGATTTAGCTCAGTGGTATAAGCTCCTGCCTGGCAAATGCAAGGACATGATGAATTCAATCCCCAGTACCCCACCCCCCCGCAAATGCTGGAGGGGCTGTGGGGGGAAAAGCAATCCTTCTCCACTCTTGGTAGGAGTGTAGACTGGTGCAAGCACTATGGAAATCAGTGTGGAGATTCTTCAAAAAATAATTAGAGGTTCCATTTGAGCCAGCTATTCCCCTTCTTGGTACCTCCCCAAAAGAATTAAAAGCATCATATCACAGTTATATAGGCACATCCTGTTTACAGCAGGACAACCTGTAATAGCTAGATCTTGGAAATAGCTCAAATGCCCATAAACCAACAAATGGATAAAGAGATACTTTTGCTAGATGCAATGGAGTACTACTCTGTCATAAAAAGGGTAAACTTGAGATATTTCTAGGTAAATGAGTGGACTTTGAGAGCATACTCTGAAATGAAGTAAACAGGACACACA